>JAKSZP010000781.1:0-32407 GCA_022478985.1 Massospora cicadina | reverse complement strand
TTTTGAATTACACTTCCAAAGGGCAGGTTTAATCTTGAAGTTACACTGGGGGATTCTCCAAAAGGCGTTAAATTTAATTGAAAATACAGGTTATAATTCAACATAATTTTTATTACCAAAAAGAGGGATATATAGGCTTCTTAACTCTCATAATCTATCAGAGTGAATTAATCTCTGCATGATCAAATCTTTAATCAATTGATCAGGATCAGATTGATCATTAACCTTAATAGATTGTGATATATTGCTTACTCCTTCCAATGATGTCAGGGGAATTGATGTAGAAGATTTTTGGAGATATAAGAATTTGGTGAAATCCTGACAGTAGGGTTTGAGTAAGCCCTAGTTGTTGTGATACTACATGGTGATGCACCCTAACTATTTATAGGAGGAGGTGTATGGCTGGATGGACAAAGCTTTGGAGATAGCGTTTGGTACCCAAGGCCAATTCTCCTGAGGCTAATAGGGCCAAGGTATATAAATCTTGCATCATGAAAGGCACCAAAGAGGTGCAGGAGCGACTGGAGCAGCCTCCCACATAGTAGATGACATTAATAGCTGTTGAATAATCTCATTGAGGTTCTCATATTGGTGTTTGTGTTGATTCTTGTCAACAGATGGTAGGGTAAATTGGAAGATGGCTTAAAACTCTAGGTTTTTAGGATGTATATGAGGTACCCCATACTAGGATGTGTTAATCTATCAAGTTACACTTCTTGACCAATCAGTAGTTTAGTTTTCTTGATTGCTATTCTTCTCCATTATTCATTATACCCGTTTTCACTTGAACAACTTGGAGCCCCTTGTAGTAAGCACCACTTCTTTCAGTGTAACAGTTCTCTTGATTGTAGCCAAATTTTGATTTTGGTCTGAAGCTGTAAAGTATTAAAGAGGTCAATGAGGATGAAAAGATGGGGTGTGATAAACTATTTTATTGAGGTAAAAAGTAAAAAAAAATTTGGATGCATGGGGACGTGGTGCCTCAGGGACCTCCATGGCCCCATATGATCAGGATTTTCACAGACTTCCAGATTGACCGCCTAGTTGACGCCTTCATTGTTCTGCATCATCCACATGACCTCAATGGTGAAGCCATGCTATCAAGGTTTGGGAAGTAGTAGTGCAATTCCTGAAGACATCTCCATCAATTCTCGCACTCATGCTGCTTCCTGATCAAAATCCTCATTGGTGCTATCAAGGACAGGTTTCAAATTATATAGGCTTAAGAGTCAACTTACCAAGGCTCAGTTTAGGAGTAGGGATTTTTACTTGATTATTATTCCAAATCTTGCCAAAGATAAAACTGAATTTTTTCATATCATAAAACTCTATAAAGTTCCTTATTACTTAAAAAATGAAAAAATAAAACTGATTAGCATATGTTTATGAAACTTTCTAATGAAATATCTTTTATTACTTTTTATTCTAAGAGAAACTTTTTCTGATTAGATATTTGAAATTTGTTTGTAAGGCTCTCTAGTGCCTTCTACCATCTGTTTTGTGACTTATCCTATCCTCACATTACCTAGTTGTTTGGTTGTTGAGATGATTAAGATTTTTGTAGAGATACATTAGAACTACACAATCAAAGTAGACACTTCTAATATAGTAAATTCTCCCATCCACTCCCTTATTTCCCAAATTTTCCCCTAATGTCTTAAAAATATGAATCCCATATCCCTTTATACAAAAATTATATGATATTATTCTCATACTTTGCCATATATTTTAATATTCGCTCTACCAATTCTGATTCTCCTTTTTTATATTTTTTCAATACATTTTAGATCTACTTTTCCTATGCCAATCAAACACCAGGCCTCTGAAGGTGGAACACACAATATTTTGGAAACAATCTTAAAAGGTTTAAAACTTAGTTATGGAGAAGCATTCATGACGTGTTCCATCACCTCTCTCAACACAAATCCTATAAAAATTAAGCAATCTGACCCTTTCCTCTAAAGTGCAAACCCAGGAACCTGCAACACAAGAAAAGGATGTAGCACATAAAAACAGCTTCAGCAACCTCCAAAGCTTATTCTCCTTACTAAGGCTATTGCCCTCACTTGTGAGGATAAAGGCCTATTTTATTTTTCTATTTCCCTGGTTTTCACTTATGATATTTTCCCATTCCATTGTTTTTGTTTTCAATTTTTGTTAAAAGCAAGCCATGCATCATGGCATGCATCACAGATAATAACATGCATCCACCAAGATATCTTACAACTCATTGGTTAGAGGGCTTAAGCCTTAATAATAACTTTTTGGTCACTCATGAGGTTTTGCTGAAACTAAAAGTTCATGGTAAAAGCTAACTTGGCCTTCCCTGGTCCTTTCAAGTTTCTTATAAAAAAATGCTTGATCCACTGTTAAATTCTTTTTTGGCACACTGTTGCAACCTTACCAATTGCTTCATGTGTTGGTTTTTTCAACAAAACTCAACATAAACTAGTTCACCCTTTTTCTTTGGAAGCTCAATCTTCATAAGGTTTACTCTTGCATAAGTGCCTTTCCAAGTAGATCAAAACAGGTTACTGGCAAAGCTACTCTAAACTGAACCCAGACTGAGTACTGTAGATCTTCACTAAAAAGTGAAACTCAAGGACAATTTGAAAATTCTGTTAAACAGAATGTTTTCTATCTAAATATCAAATTACTTATATACCATGATTGCTACCATAATTATGGTTTAATATATAGTATTTTTATTAACTTCATTTGTTGGTAACTCTGGGTCAGCCATTTCTTTAGTTCAAACTTTCGTGTGGAGTTTATTTTCTCAAGCTCACAGTGCAGGTGCTTAACTAATAGTAAATCTCTAAACCAAGAAGTTTATTATCTTCTTGTTAATCTCAGTTTTCTATTGAGTAGTGGAGTCCTACCTACTTAATAAATGGTTATTTTCCTTTTTTGTAAGTTTTGTACTAAATGGTTTTTACCTGAGAGGGAATCATCAATGTCTTAAATATGTTAATTCTTTTTTTATTGGTGTTAATGGCTAGGGAAGCCTAGATTCAGTGTTTTATTCATCTTTGGGAACCCTTTTGAAGATTTTTTGAGTGCCCACGTTTATAGTCTTTGTGGTTAAAAATTTCTTTTATATAGTTTTGTTTTTTGCTTAAAGTATCTTCAAAAATCAAATGCAAATTATGTTTGTGAAGTTGTATTTTAGGATTCAGCTGATATTTCCTCAATATTACTATAGTTGATAAAGTACAAGATGGAATCTTTTAACATAACTATGATAATGATCACATATGTCAAAACATATCTCCTCAGTTTATTGATCCATATTCTGTTTTAAATATAATAATTAACGCCATTATGAGCTATAGATAAGTTCTCATCTTAACAATCTCTTTGAATTTCTAAGGCTTTATGGAATGCATAAATTATTAAAATGAGAGTAACATGAACTTTATCAAAGGGCAAGGGGTTAAAAATTCTAAAAAGCATCCCTTGTCATATAAAGCACTTTCAGGGTAACCTATTATTATATCTTCTTATTGAAAATAGGTCCCTTATATATTGACATAACATAAATAACTTGATGTTGAGGCAATTAGATTTTACCTATGCTCTTAATGATACTATTTTAAATTACTAAAAATGCTTAGGGCAAACTTACAGATGTGGGTAAGGGACATTTATTATGCATTTCATGAAGATTAATTGAAATCTAATCTTCAGACAACTGACATGCCCAGGAAAGAATTAACTTGCTTTGAGGGTACTCTAATACCCACAATAGGATCCACATAGACAAGTCATAACTGTTCTGATGATACATGAATAAGAACTATGTGGTGATAAATGAATAAATTATTGATCTATGAACATCATCAGCACCCCGACCACTAGGCTGAGAGCTGGAGATAATCTTGACCATGCTTTGCACATTGAAGTCAAACTGCCTGGGTCAGCAGGAGAGGACTGTTCTACCCATCTTTGGTTTGTGTTTGGGTCATAGTCCCAAGTCATTTGGATATGCAATTGATAATGGAGGTGTGACAATTTTTTGTTGGGTTTGATTTAAAAAGTCTCCATTCAAGTATCATCCACCAAAATCAGTGTTCCCATTTTCTCCATAATTGTGGTGTATTATATTAATTGATGGATGGATCCTCCCATCTTGATTTGCATTCAGCCATACACCTGACTCATTTGGATATTTACTTGATAATGAGGGGGACAATCATCTTGTCAGGTTCAATTCCAACTGTATCCCCCAGGTAGTGACTGCCAAATTAGCATCTTCATTTTCTTTATAATCATGGCAGATTGGATTAAATGATTGACATTTTTCTCATTTTGATACTCCAAACGTTTTTTCTCCTGAGCAGGGGCATTGTATTAATTTATAGGGGATGACTCTTAAAAGCTTTCATGCTGAGAGAGGCAATTTCATAAATAACCAACGTGATAGCCAAAGTCATTATTGATACAAATGAGTACAGGCCCTCCCATGTTGGAGTGGTTACTTTGGGACAGCCAGAATGATTTAAAATTTACAAATATCTTAAAGTAATTTTGGCGAAATTAAAGGTTTATTAAGGATATTATGAGATAACCCAGTACTCTACTTTCAGAAGATCACTGGGTTTTTATAGTTGGATGGAATTGAGGGGCGGGACTGTAAAACATCTCTTACAACATGATGCACAGACCTTCTTAAAATCTCTGGGACTTTTGCACTTTGGCTTAGCTTACACATTGCAGGTGCCCCATTTTACAGTCCCTGCTGCAGAACTTTTCCGATTAATCAGGGTTCCAGCATACTTTCATATCTCACAATTTTCTTAACAAAACTTTTCCTATCCTCATAGGGGTTTTCAATGGATCAAATTTCTGTGTTGGTGCTCCTGTTGGGTCTTTGATCTCAATCTGCTAGATTTGCTTAGGTTCATTGCAGATTTTCTCAATTTTTGTGGTATAAACTTTGGTCAAAATGAGCTTTGCAGCAGTATTTTTATTTTCCATTTTTCAACTTATGAAATTAAGACAGGTGACTAAGTGGAAACTCAGAGCTCATCAAGGGTGTGCCCTAGATATGCGATTTTTTGTAATGGAAAGACTCAGGACCATTTTTCTTCTTAAAAAAGGGATAAATTGACTGATCTTACTTATGGGTGCATCAGGAAATCTTCCAATAATGGCGCAATATCTTCAGTAGGCTATTTTAAGAAACTACTTGTGATATGGTTTAATTTAATTTTTCTACTTAATTCAATTAACAACTATTATATAAACTTATTTATAATGGTTATATTTTCTTTGTATTATAGTAACCCTAAGATAAAAACTGGTATATCTGATAATCTATTGTATCAGTATTTATGTTTGGTAATTTTAGGGAAACAAATTATATTATGATACAATTACAAATAAATATTCCATTTTGTAAAAAAAAAGCTAAAAACTCTTTATTACTTTTCAATAAAAGGCTTTTCCTGACTTGATTATGATATGTGAATTTTATAGGGCATACTAAATTACTTTTTATTCTTCTACCAGATTAGTGTTTTATGACTCAAATTTATAAAATTTAGGTATAGTGAAAAGTTTAAGATATTGTAAAAATACAAAAACTATATATCAACATAAAATTGGAATTGGTCTATAATCACTCTTGGTGTACCAGTTCTCTTGACTGATGCCAAAGTTAAACCGGGCTAAAAGCTTTTTAAACTAGTGGGAGGTCAAAAATAAAACGTTGGGGCGAAATAGACTACTTTATTAATTTAAAAAGCGTCAATAATTATAAGATGCATGGGGACCTGGTACTGAGGGGACCTTTGTGGCCCCATATGTTCAAAAACTTTTACAGTCTTCTGGATCAACTTCCTGGTTGACGCCCTCCTTGTTCTGCGTCATCCTCATGGCTTCAACGATGGGGGTTGCACCTCTTGAGGTTCAGGAAGCAGGGATGAAATCACTGAAGCCATCTCCATTGATTATGGTGCACGTTATGCTTATTGATCAAAATCCTTATTGGTGCCATAAAGGTAAGGTTCCATTTACACTGGCTTAAGAGTTGTTTTATCAATACTCAATTCAGGAGGTGGGGTTTTGACTCGCTCATCATCTAAGTCCTGACATTCACTATTTTGTTATATCTAAACACATTCTAGTTGCACTATATGTTTATCTTAGATAATTTGTTTATTACTATAACTCACTAATAGTATCTCTATACTAAATAGTTATATTGCATAAAAACTGGAGGCTATTTACTAGAAAAATGTTAAAATAGTTTAAAAAATATAATCAGCTTTGACTGAACTTCTTGTAAGCTGTATCATCTTTACCAAGCTAAGATAATAATACTTTTTTAGTTAGATCTATTCCTAACAAACTTAATGGCTGATCCTGCGACTTTTGTTAATATGAGATTGGTTATCCTTTATATTTTATTAGAGGTGTGCTAACCTTGGGACAAGTATGCCACACCAAAGATAGCTATCCTTAATAATATTTAAAACCATTTTCTCTAGATCTCTATCAGTTCTATGCCTCTAAATACTTCATCAGCCTTCTATAACTAAAATCTATATTACAGTTTTAGCATCAAATATGAAACATGTATGTTTTCCGCTCAAGTTCACTTTTGAGCAATTTAATTAAGAAAAAGTTTAATTTACCACTTCTGTCTGGCCACACCCTTTTATAATATTTCCGCAGATCAGCCACCTGCTGCTCCAATGTGGGGTGGCAGTGCTCCACCACCTAGCGTTTTTTGCCTTGTGGGAAAATGCATTTTCATAGGGTCAAATAGCCCACCATCTTCATCTGGCTGTTTTGTCCCCCCATGGAATTTAGCACTCCACCTGGCATGCATCCACCCTTCTCACTCCCATCCTCTCACCCTCCCTCAATCCACAATCTGATCTTGCCTTCAAGTTAACTATGGGATTTATTCCCATATGCCAACATGACAATTATCAAATTGGCCACTGTTGTGTTTGCACCAGCTGGCTTTATTGATTTTCTCCCTTATATAAAGCTATTCTGATATTGAATTCCAGACGGAGGAGGATGGTGCAGCAATGGCTTCTACTCACCTTATTTTTAAAAATATCCCCATCCCTACTACCTGAACTCACCTGCCTACAGACATCACAATGGTGGTGTCCAATACATCCCTCCCTTCCCACCTCCCACCCCTAAGGTTTGTATAATCAGCTGATGGCAGGGCTTATGGCGTATGACTCTCAGCCCAACCTCATCTTCACTGTTCTCTTTAGTGTGGAGCGCCTTGCTGCCCCTCATGCAATTGCCACCATTATCCCACACCACCCTGCCATAGCCCACCAAAACCCCCCATTCTCATATCGCAGCAGTGCCTGAGCACTTTTTTGGGCTCAGGTGGATAGTGGTTGCCAAATTTGTCCTCTCTGTTTTGGACTTGACCATTCCAAAAATCCTGCCCCTGATCCACTTCCTCCAATGCAGCTTTGGAGCCACATACATCAATTTCTGAATTGGGCATTTTGCTGCCCCCTCCCACCCAACATTCTCATTTGATGGGCCAGAGTGGGAAATTGGCCCCCACCAAATCAACCACCCGCATTAACCCACCCAATCCTACTCCTGCCAATTAGAGTCAGGCTTGGACCACAATTCGCTCCCAAGCAACCTATTCGCCCACTACCACCCACCCAACTTCTAACATTACTATTCTCATGAACTAGAATTCATGGGACCTATTGGCTGAGATTGACAAATCAGGTAACATTATCATGAGTGAGCAAACTGGTCAACCTCTCAGCCAGTTTGATTATGGTCAGGCCAAATTTTTCCTTTTTGATTTTGACAATACCCCACCCCCCAAACGTTTCACTCCTAAAACTAATGCCACCCCTGCCAAAGTGACCACCAACTCGCCTTAGCTGTGGTGGCCTCTCCCCATTGCTCAAGCCTATGCAAAGCAGTGGCCAAATCAGTGACTCAATACCAACTAGGGCTGCCCACACTCTACTTCCCCCCCATTTCCTGAATCTCCCTGCAGCAATATCTCAAGATTATTTGATGATGCCAAAGCAGCTGTCATGCATGTAGCTAAACTAGCATATTTTAACCAATCTTCTAAAATCACCCACCAGAGTATCTCCAATTTTACCCAGCTCCTGAAGCCCACATTCAAGCTGAACTTCATGTAGTGGAATTTGTTGAAGCGGTCTACCACGTTAATCTCATTGAGGAAATGGGGAACTCATGCTACACCGCCATCCACCCACACTACGCTGATGCCCTAACGCCCTGGCTCTCCACTTTAGTCCGTCTCTCCAACCAACATGACATAGTCATGGAAAACTCATATGCAGACAAACCGCCTGACCCCCCTCACCCTCAGCCATGGTAGGTTAGCAGTCTCTGCTCCCCGCCTTGTTTGTTGTTTATGTTTTGTCTTCAAGGTTATTCTTTCAATCAGGCTATTTTATTTTATTTTGTTTTTGAGTTTCAGTACTGTCCATCCCCTGGTCAGCATACCTCAAATAAATCAAAAATGAAACATGTAAGTTAATTTAATGTTATCTGTTAAAATCAGTTGAATGTATTAATAAGGAAAATAGTTTTAAATTATAATACTTTTTTTTAGTACTAGATGGTTTTAAATTATAATACTTTAATTCATGTGTATCTGCTTGTGCAACACGCCTAATTAGATTTAATAAATAAGATATAGTCAATTATTTGAATTTATAATCACCTATCTGAAGATACAAAAAAATGTGAGCAATGCACTCTCATATGTTTACATTTCCCCCAAGCTGAAAACCCAGCCAGTTCAATCTCATAGATATGGGTTGGATTAAAACTGAATAATGATTTTATTATCCTATTGAATTAATAATCAATACTAATATCTCATTATTTAATTTAATTACAGGGGTGTCACACTAATTTAATTTTAGGGCCAAACAATATTCTATGTTATATCAATAATGCACCTATAATAGGGTCTTTATTAACTTGATAAATGATTTAATTCTTGACTGTTCTAGATTTACTAAACTCAGTAAAATAGTTGTGGAGCTGGGTTACAGAATGAAGCCTCTTGTGATGATAATATACTTGGATATCTTGCACATAAGCCACTAGTAAATACAGGTGTAAGGAGATGAAAATAGTGAAAATATAGATAGAATTCTAATTAGCTCTATAATTATTATTAGATTGCACAAGAGGATATTAAATTGAAAGATTAAGAAATTATTGGATTTCATTTTAATAAAGCACTTAAGTATCAAATAGATGTTGTATATATTGTCTAGTATTATTATCCAGGTAGATCTTAAGCTGGTTGTCATAGTATTATAATGGTGGGAGGAATATTGCCTCAATTATTAAAATTTGAGACGCTATAAATTAATACCATCTGTTGAGTTTATTGTCTTAATACAAAAGACAATTACGACTCCATCTCTCACTTCAAGATAAAAAACTAGTTGCACATAGGTGACAAGTTTTAAGGATTGACTTATTTCTTATAATATATGAAGCTATTATGGAGTTTAGGCTTCTATCATATACATTGCTTGTTTAGATTTAGTCTTGTGAAGACAGGAAAATAAAAGAGACATCTGAAACAAATTTAAATAATTTATGTGAAGATTATAAAAGATAAAGAATACTATTACTAGATGATAGCATTTAGATAGAGTATTGTTTCAAAGTACCTTATAACGCTTTTTAAAGGTACCAAAACTAAGAAAGGCATACACCCTATTTTTATGATGAGAAATCCATGTTTATCTTACTTACCTTAAGAAGTCTTCTTACTAATTAGTACCTTTTTCCTTATTAAAAATAAAGTTGATTCTAATTAATTTATTAACATTAAGGATCTTTCCTAGTTGGTAAGCTTTTTAGTAAATCACATTTTTTGCTCCTGGATACTATTATGAGAGTGCTTTATAAAAGTTTACCCAATGAACATCAAATGAAGTGTTAATTCATATACTTCTATTATCCAGTAAGTATCACAACTAATAAAACATGTTAGGAATGATAACCATATATATATATAATGTCACAAGTAGATATAAAAACTATTTTGACAAGTCTTTACCATTATATACATTTGATCTTTTCTTTTACTCATTGTATTGATAGTTACAATCTCTAGATAAGCCTCTTATGTGGGTGTACAGTATTGGATTTAAATGTTGAACTAGTTTTTTTATATCTTAATCAAACTAAGGATGATGCATTATAGGTGCCAATCAACAACTCCTCCTATATATGCACCTTGATTCTGTTTTGTAAATCTTTGTGGGCTATACAAAACACAAAGAATTCATTATATATTCATAGTTATGTGTGGTATAATTCCCTTGACTCTCTTGTCCTTAATTAGTTAGACTTACCATGATCATGAATTTTTATATATTATAAACATGTTTTCTAATCTATTAAAAGATTTCTTAAATTATTATTAACTATTTATAAAAAATTAAATTAGAAAAATCCCATTAAAAAGAGGACTTGCAATTTTAAAAAATGGATTTTAACATTAAGACAATATTAGAAAGTTTTATTATCTATATAAACTATACATTATCTTAAGTCATTTTACTACAACCATTTAATATTCTAACATCATCCACGTTTATGGTAATTTTATAGATAACAAAACTCTGAGATTCCAACTTTTTATAAATAGACCTTTAAGGACCTACTATATAATCTATAGCAGGGAAATATATTAAAAGTTCTAATTCCATTGTAAACAATTTTTTTGTTATAATATGATCTTTAAACAGCTAAGTCTGTCCTATTATTAAACTTTCAGGCCCTATATGCTTTGTATTGAAAGATGAACTATATAAGGGTGAATTAACATTGCTATCCTTCTAAGTCTAACATAACTAAGTGTTAGTAAGATAATTGATAGATATAGACATTAAATTCACAATTTTGGCTTAAAACAAGGAAGGTATATCTTAGTATATCTTTACCTGATTTATTGTACCATTTTTTATAAATCCTAAAAACATGTCATTGTCTTTAATTTGCTTTATCTTAAATAAGATAAGGGTGGTTAGCTGAGCGGGTAAAGCTGCTTCCACCCCTAGTGCAGGTTTTGAGTTCAAAACCTGTACTGGCTAGGAAACATTCTCAGTGTGGTATATTTGTCCCAAAGTTGACCCACCTCAAATAAATATCTTAAATTAAATATAGAATTGGCTTGATTTTTATAAAAAATACTGATATTACCTGAGAGTATATGGGTTTAAATTTGTTGTATGATAGAAACTTTATGTGGTCTATCTACTTAAGTTTATATAGTCTTTATAATTATAGAGTCTATATAACTGAAGTATTTCTATATATATATCTATTATATTTAAAGATGGTTGCTAGATATGAAGGGGATTGCTAGTTTTTGTGGTGATGGTCTGTTAAGGTAACATCTGAAATATACTATGTTTAGATTGTTCTTATATTTTTATAAAGGAACAATAACAAACAAGCTTATATACAGAAAGTATATTTAAAACTGAAATCTTTTGTTCAACATGTTTTTTTATAAATCCATAGATTAGTTTGTTCAAAGGTAAAATATTTTCACTGTTTTCACCTAACACATCTTCAATTATTAAACTCTTGTAACTAGTTCTGTGATGAGATTAACTTTTAAAGTGCCATGCATATGATTTTTCATGCTTCATTTCAATATTTTAGTAAGAATTGTGAATTACCAAACCTTGTGGAAAGTTTACAATACTTATAACAGCTTTCATGTTCTTCATATTTAGTTGTGAAGTTATAAATATGAGTTAAGCACTTTATGGGTACAGGTATTATTTTGTCTAAGAACCCTGTTAGTTCTATTTTTATTTAACTGAGGCAAGCTGACCAGGGGACGGACATTGCCAAGCTCCAAGGAGCAAAAATGCTATGCTAGAATTTAAATGAACAGAAAGAGATGAGCATATCACTCAACCCAAATTGAAAAAATAAAAACTAAAACTAACCAACCAGGTCAGATGCAGTAAACCGCTATGCATCCATGGTGGGGGGTGAGTCAGGATCAGGAGGCTCATCTTCCTCTGCTGTGTTGGACAGTGTATGGAAGAGCGCTGAGAGCATGGGCATGGGTGCACCCTTAAAATGGGGATTGGGGTAGCAAAGTGGCCTGGGAAGCTTGAATTGGGCTATGAGGAGGGTTGTGTATATTTGTATAGGGCTTTTTCAGCCTTAAGGCGAGCTTTGGGTAGTGTGGTAAAGGTGGTGATGTTGTAGCTGGTAATGTGAGTCTTAAGGCCAAATCATGCGACCATTGCAACTTTTTTGTACTGCCTTGCGGATAACTTGTTGGAATTGGAGGAATTCTTTTTTAAGGTTTTGTTGCATGGGGGGAAGGACAAGGGTGGGTACCACCTTGGCCAAGACTGTGACAATTTTTACGGCCTTTTGGAGGGGGTGACAATCAGGGGAGGCAACAGCCTCTTTGGTGAGTTGGTGGTCACTTCAGAGTTCATTAGCATTTAATTGTAGATCATAGCGGTGAGTTGGGAATTGAGCCACTTAATCTGCGTTTAAATACATTTTGTGTCCTGGGCCTCAACTGAGTTGGGGACGGGATTTCCTAAATTATCAACTTCCTCCAAATAATCCCAGAGATTTTGGTTTAAGATGATAGGTTGATCGGCATATGGGTGGGCTGGATTGGTTGGCTGGGTGGGTTTTTTGGATTTACTGGGGTCCATGCTGGCTCCTGATTAATTGGAGTAGGAGTGGTTGTTTGGTATGTCAGTTCCTTATTAGCTGCGTCTGTGGCAGTTGCATCTACCATTTTGGATGGAGGGGATGATTGTGCCCCATTTGAAAAAGTTTTGATGTCAGCTAAGGGAGCATCATGGGGGAAGTCAGGCATGTGGGCTCCATCTCAGACTATGGTGGGGCAGCGCCGCTTTGAGTGGTCCAGGTCAAAACAAATGGGGTAGATCGTGTGCCCCTTATCTACTCTGGCCCAGAAAGGGTGGTCAGCGGCAGAGGGGATAATGGTGTGAGTGGGAATTGAAATGGCAATTTTGTTTGATATTGGGCATATGGTTACAAAGGCGCGAGGGACTGCAAGTCAGTTTGCTCCATTGGGAACCACAAATTGTAAAATGGGGTCAGCGCCATATACTGACAACCCAGCTATTATTTCACTATAAAATTTTTTTTCAGATTGGAGGTGGGTGGGGAGGCCTGATAATTGAACCACAAGAGTGGTGTCTTAAGCAACTGGGTACAAGTGGTCAGGATGGGGGTTTTCTGGAACACCAGGGAAATGTTGGCTGCAATTGCAGCATCAGCTTTGCAAGTGAAGCTGAGGTCAAAGTACCTCTTGTAGGGTCAGAAGTCAATAAAGCCTGCAGGCTGCATAAGCGCCTGGGATAATTCAATCATTTGTTTGTCATTGTAGGGGAACAAGTTGCCATATTTGACCCAGAGGTTGAATTGCATCTTTCTTCAGGGGAGCACAATGGGGCTACAAGGCACCATTTGAGAAAGTGTGAGGTGGAATGCGAGATCCTTGGAGGGAATGTATTAACCCTATGAATTGGGGTGACTGGTTGATTTAGTTTGAAAGCATTTCCCCGCTGGGAAAAAGATGCTAGGGGGGTTTCGCTTCTGCCCCATTTTAGAGCAGTGGGCGGTCAGGCTGAGGACATTAATGGTTTTCTGTTTGTCAGTTTTTTGGAGTTGTTTAGTTCTTATGTAATTCTAAATTCGCTTGAATGTGTAGTCAAGTGAATAACTCTGTTAATTCTACATAATCATAAAACCTCAATTTAGTAATATAGTAAATTACACAGAATATCATACAGAGTGTCATAGGATACTCCATATCCCTTTGACTTCTCAAAATAGTAAGCCTTTACTGTGAGAAAAATTTCTGATAAACTAAGATAACTATAGGCAAATGATGATACTTTATAGGGATCAAGTAAAGTGTATATATAAGGATTCTTTAGCAATGGAACACCAATGTCTCCAGGCTATAATCACGATTGCTGGGGAGTAAAATGGACACAATATGTACAATGAGTACAATGGGTATAATTATGCCATTTAAGGGTAAAGGTCGAGATTTAAAGTGTAGAAACTTTCTCATGATGATTCTGTAATGAATAAGGAACCTAAAGTTGGGTGTCAGACTATATTAGATTAAGTCTGATTGTGTTTTTTGTTCTGACAATTGATCTTTGATAGATGATTATTTCAAGTAAAGTCAACACCTTTGACAACAATTTCTCCTTGACTCAACTTATCCTTTGGAGTAAGCTAACAGGGGAATTTACTATTGGAGTTTAATTAAAAACTTTGTGTGAACTTCATTACAATCTTTCCATTTAAAAAACTCTTGATAATAGACATCAAAAGATGAGCGCTCCAAAATTATGTATGTCCCTTTCCAAAGTGTTGAAATCCTGTAGGTTAAATAAATCTGTAGAAGTCACGGTATGCCACCTTATCACCCACATTTGATTTGTGAATGGGCATTTGATGGATACCATCTTGTGCTTTCTGGTTAATTTTTCTAGTTAAGGAAGAACCATAAGCCTCAGAATGAATCTTGATTAGTGCCTTGACTAGCCAATAATTAGTCTTCAGGTCTGGCTCCATCTTCATCCTTGAAAATGGAGTATAATATGGACAGTAAAATTGGATATCAACTATACAAATAATTGGAAAGGGGAACATCAAGTAGCACTATGATAAGGCTTCGTAGCTAAGTGGTAAAGCGCTTAGTTGGGGAAGCGGTGACCTGGGTTCAAAGCCCCATTGGGATCATGTACTTTTTATGGGACCATCTAATACTAAAAAAAGTAGCACTATGATTGTTGAATTTTGATCCTCTTCAGACGGCAGGTTCATTTTCTGCAGTGGGATAAAGTTTCATACATCTATTGTATGATGACAATAGACTAGATGGTGACTATAATTTAAAATATAACTCCTTGGTAATAGTACTCTAAATTTGTATTCCTCTGTTGCTACTTGGACAATGGCACGCCACCCTGATCTTACTGATCCCAAGTAAATTATTAACTAATACAAAGTAAAGTATTAAACACAAAAAGTTTATAAGTTAAACTAAAAACTAGTTATAGTGATTAAATGTTTTTTATTAGCATCAACTTGAAGGTAAATTATAGGATTCAATGTTCACAACATCTTACCCATGACATCTCATTTTCAATGGCACTTGGCCAAAGGAACGCGTAAAATGTTTGTAAGAGCATCTACAAATACTTTGACTCAGGGCATCATGCTCAGCCTCAGGGTTGGTGTAAACATCGTCATCATTCTCAAGATGGCATTTTGGATGCATCTGCAAATAGCTAAACCGATTCTCTTTCACATGCAATCAGCAGCACATACCAAGGTGATTTGTATCACTAATTAGTAAGTAATTTGATCAAAAACTCGACTGACATTAAAAACTGATTTCAACATAGACCAACAAAGCCCACATGCCTGAGTCATTAGGTCAAAACTTAATTTAAGTCCAAACTAACCAACAAAGCCCTTGAGCCTATGTCATCATAGTCAAATATTATTTAGTGAAATTGCTAGGCCACAAATCTAAGTTCAGATATACTTAGATATACCTGATCCATAATCGCTGATATCTGATATGATCCATAATAAGTTTAAGCATGCTAACATTATTATGTCCCTATCAAATATTTGATGATTAGGTCCAGTCAATTACTCAACAATAATATCCAATGTTGTAGGCAAAAACAGCGGAATTGATGTAGAGGGTTCAATGGGAAGGTAAAGACACAGAAAACTATTGAAGGATTTTCTTTAGAAGTTCCGTTAACCCTACCAACAGTTCTATTGATCTCTGGATGGTATAATGCAGAAAACCATCTAACCCGCATAAGCTGGTCAATACCTAAATAATTTTCTAGGTGAAGTTGGTATTTTGTCTGTCAGGATAGCCTGAGAACACCCATTTATGTGAATGATATTCTCTATAACAAACTTGGCTATGATGACTGATCCATTTTTGCATAAGGATCTAGCTTAAACCAATTGGTTAAGTGGTCAATGGCTACAATAATATATCAATGGTTAAAATTGCTGACTGGTAGAGAACCAATAACATAAATTGAGATAAAGTGCTATGCCCAGTTAGGCTTAATCAGCTGATAAGTGTGGAAGACTTAGAAAGTTGTTGTGATATGTACACATGACATTTTGTCAAGATGTCTTAAATGTCAAACCTCATTGACTCCCAATAATAAACTCTGTTGGATCTGCTTTAGCATCCTAACTAATCCTCATTCTCAATGATGTGATAATCTTGCTTTTTTAGCACTAGTGGGTCAAACCCAAAAGGAGGAGCCTCCACACATCTTTATTTGTGAATGAGTCAACTAAAGGATTTATTAGAAATAAAAAAATCTTAATATAGCTCCTAAATTATCAGCCTAGAAAGCCATATCAGAAGGTGAGGAAGCTTTGGGGAAACTTTTGTCCGACGCCAGCTTTAGCTGGCGGACCATGGCATACAGCATAGGGGTTGGGGCATCAGCGACATGTGGAGTAAGTAGGTATAATTGTGGGTTTTCTTCATTAACGAGGCCGGCGGTGTCCATCGCCTTATGATGAGATAATCCTGCATAATTATTGATGGTCATTTAAAAGGAATGAGAAATAGTCACCTTCAGACATAACTATCATTTTCAGAGTACCTCATTCTGAACTTCAGTATTCTTTATTAATCAGTCCAAAGTACTCCTAAGAAGGGGTTGTGCATCATCATATTTATGGGCTTTCATTTTTGAATAACTGGTCAGTGTATGAGATTGGTGAAGACATTATGGGTAGCCAGTAAAGTACGTCATCATTTTGAAGATGGGACTTTGATTAATTAATAACCTTATAGTCATAAGCCTAAAGCTTCAAATCTCACCTTGCCATCTGACCTTAAGCTCTTTAAGTTATAGAAACACTGCAAAGAGGCGTGATCAGTGACCACTTGGAATTTAGTGTTGTAAATATAACCCTGGAATTGTTTACAAGCAAAAAATAGCTAAATATTCACATTATGTTACCATGTAATTTCTTTCCTGATTGGTAAGGGCACAGCTCTAAGGAACTATTAGGTGCTCCTATTCTTGCTCATCCTGTTGATTGAGCACAGCCCCAATGGCTGTTAGTGAAGCATCAAATTGTATATAAAAAGCCGCTCTAAGTCTGGATAACTTAGCATGGAAACTTGAATTAGCGTCTCCTTCAAATTGTTGAAAGAAATTCACATTTGGGGGATCAGAGAAAAGTTACTCCACTTCATAGTAGGTGAAACAGAGTCTCAGTTAGCTGATTAAATCCTTATATGAACCAGAGGTAGTTCCCACCATACCTAAAAATACTTGTATTTCCGCTTGTTCTCAGAATTTATAAATTGTATAACAACCTCAAGCTTCTGAGGCTGCAGCAGTATCCCTTGAGTGTTGAAGCTTGACCCAGGTACTCCAACTAGGTTTTTAAAAAGAAACTTGCTGAGTTTAATTTTAAGTTGATCCTTGGCTTATTTGCATAAAAACTACTCCAAATGGGACAGATGCTGGGCAAAAATGCGTGAAAAGACATATGATATTATCAAGGTATACTAGGACATAGCTCATCTTAAAATTCACCAGGATGGTTTTCATGGTTCTTTGGAAGGTTGATGGCATGCCGCATAAGCCTTGACATGAAAGTAGGTTGTTACAGTCCTTGGGAAGTAATAATAGTGTACTTCTCCTGCTCATCATTAAATAAGATATTTTGTCAATGACCACTGATGAGATCCAGGGCAGTAAAGTACTTGGCCTTTAACCAACCAAGAGCATCATCTATACGTGGTAGAGGGTAGATTCTCTTTTTATAAATTTATTTGGGCGACAAATATCAATCACAACTTGGTTGGAGCCATCTTTCTTAAAAAAGAAGTACTGATATGGTTGAGGGGCTGTTAAAGGGCACGATAATCCCTTGTCATAATAATAAATCAAGCTCTTTTATTAGACTTCTTCACTGTATTGACTGCATTGGATAAGTGACAATGTATATGCTGGGAATACCAAGTGTCAATGTGATGCAGTATTCCTTTGGCGCACCCCAAGTCATATATCCTGATAGCAAATACATGCATATATTTTTGCATTAAGGTTAAGTCTTGGTCCTTTTAATCTTCAGTCAGTCCTTCCAATTGGCCTTAAGCTATAATAGCACGTATGCTAGGTGTGGCGTCAGATAGGCTAAACTCTGACAGGTCTTCAATACTCTCAACGTGAAGTACCTCATTCAGTGGAATAAATGTACATAAGCAATATTCTGTCATTTGGTCAAATAATTTTTAATCTTCCAGGTTGGCTTAAAGCACACAGATCTCCTGATGCCCCAAAGCAATTAACCCCAGTGCTTCATGAGGTTCAACATCTAGACTTCTCCTATAGGCAGGAACCTTCTCTCAATAACACACATGGTAGGTTTAGGGTCAGACCTGTATTTACAATTCGTCATTTCACTAAAACCAGCTTGTAATTGGAGGAAGCGTGTAAGGGAATGCCCTGGATTTTGGAGACAATGGAGTCTGGGGCCATATTATGATGGCCAATCTGCTTATATTGAATAAGAATTATTTTGTCAGTGTAAGTCACAATGTTAAGATTGTTTTTAATAGTAAGAGGAGCCTGCTCATCCTAAGAGTAATGGAGGGTCAAGGTCTGAATGAGAATCATAAAGGTTTTCTCATAGCTGATAACTGTTTCATAAAATTTGAGGATACTTGTACCAATTAAAAATTGGTAGTTCTTACTATGTAATACTGTAGCAGGGCGCTAACTTAAAGCAACCAATTCATATGGGCAAAGAACTCTAGGCTCATTCGCTAATAGCTGTCCAGGCCTGCAGTCCCATAATGTTGACTATGGGCTATACCAGGAGAAATTATTATCTTCTTTGAAAAGTGTCTTAAGCTTAACTTAAACTGATTCTCATCTGTCAACAATTTGCACAAAATCAAATCTTATTCACAAGTATGTTAATATAAGTGAAATCGCAAAAGTAATCAGAATTATCATTTAGTATGAAGACAGTGGGATCATCAATTGATCAATCATAGTTTTGATCTTCTCCCTACAGCTAGAAAATGGGTATTCAAAGCTTTAAGAGCAGGGCTAATTTGAATCCTTTTGTGGGAGGTAGTTCATTTAATTTGTCTGGTTCTCTATACTGGTTCTGTTTGGAAAGCTGCATATCATAGCGTTTAGAGATAATTCGCTGTCCTTTCTCCTCAAGTTTGGCTCTCTGACTTCAGGTCATGACGAGCTGTTAGATTCTGCTGGTTGACCAAAAAATAAACCCTTTGGCAACCAACAGATTGTGCGATTATCCTCCCAATGCTTGATCTAAAACTCTAGTTCTCACCTTAAAGTCTATTGCATCTACATGGCTCAGGCTGATTATGTCAACGTCAATTCTGTCCAAATATTCTACAAAAAGTGCGGGCCAAATACACTCACAGATTCAGGCTAATTGTCACTGCACCAAAGCTTGGCAATTAGTCCCAACTAATTTTGGACCAATATTATTAATTATCATAATAAGTCATTTGGGGATTGACCAAAGATAACTTCTAACATATCCATGGACAGATAGACGTTAAAACGTAAAGATTTCCCATCCTATGGTGAAATTCACATGTCAATCTTTGTAATCAGCATGATAACACTTGCACATGGTCCTCCCAAATGGGAGTACCTAGTGCTATCAAGAGAGGACTGCCAAAGTCCCAATTAAGGGTGCGTCATTTACACCAATTGATGCAAAAATTTCACATAAGATGTATTTTGTCAGTAGTATGATGAAACTAAAATCAAGAGGATCTTAGGACAATTTTGCACGTTCTTATTGCAATTTTTGCCCCTGAAATCCTCCCATTTTTGAGAATATTTTGCCACTAATAAACCTAGCAATAGGTCTCAGTTATATCATTTCAAGGGCTAAACTGAGGTGGATTTAATCTTTTGTCTGCGTGCTCAAATGTGGACAGGAGAAGCCCTAGAGGTATAAATACCAGCGCCTGGACTAATGAATAATTATCAAATAAATATCATCTAATAAAAATATATATTATTCTATCTCTTTCCTAGTTTTTATCAGAATGCTTTCTTTAAAGAGTGTTTTCAAGCTGAAAGTGCTAAAACCACAGCTTGTAACTTTGCCTGCCTGGGAAGAAGTTTTTTCAATTACAAAGGGAAAATTAATCCTGAATTTGACCAGAAGAGTCAGGGCTGTTTAAATATTTCTAGTGAGTTTCCAAACTGGCAGATACTATAAGCCACTGGCAAAATTGAGGATCAATTGGCCAAACTTCTCCCCATTTAAGTGCGCAGGATCTTAATTATCAAGATAGCAATCCTTGGGATTTAACAACTGGTTCTCAATCTAAATTGGTGGCACTCTCTGAAATAGACCCACACAACCAATTCCTGGCAGCTTTATCCAGATGAGAAAGTGACAACGAGATGGAAACTAGTGACAAGGAAATCTCAGATTAATTTAATACCAGCCGCCAAGGCTCTGATGTGGGTACCTCCTACTCCCTGGATCTTATCATAGTGGGAGAATCTCATGTAGATACAACAAGTCTGATTGACCTTACATATGAAAGCGTAAAAGCTATTCTGGAAACACTATATCATGGTTTTAGGATTTTTACTTCACAAATTGATCCCTCCTTCAGCCTGTTCTATTACCTTAAGGACCAGGCGCTCAAGATGGAGATATAAATGAAGTACTGCGATGCAACCATGACATCTCTTGCCAGATGTCTCACAGACAGTCAAGAAAATAACAAATTTCTGGTCAAAATTTTTCAGCCTTCAATCAAGCATACCCAGTAAACCTTGTTAGACAAAATCTGGGACTCACGGAAATCTACCATGTGCAAGGGGAGGAACAATATTCCCAAAATGCTCTACTGGACAAACTAAATTCCAGTTTTACTGAAGTCCACAAAGCAAGTGTGGATAATATGGGACTTGCCAAGGAAGATCATGAGAGATTAAACACTCTTGAGGAGATTTATACAAAGGAGTTCCAAAAACAGCTGCAGAAGTTCTTGCTCACCATGGGCTATTGCATAAATGGGTATAAAACATGTATATCCGCTGTCAAAATCTGAAAATTCATTCTGATTTCCTATTATTTCAGTCAGAACGACACACCATACATGCCACTTTGAGCCAAAGAAATCACCTGGAATTAGATATAAAGCACGATGACTTTGAGAATTATATTCAGGCTGAGCTGGATAATGTAAACAAAAACATTGAAGACCTTGCAGAAAAACCAGCCGTCCTGAATAGGGATGAAGAGGATGCCCAGATCAAAGAGTAATTTTCAAAAATTTGGACTGTGGTGTCAAGATTGCAGGCCAGAAGTACTGATTTTCAGGAGAATTGGGAACTCAGAATGTAATCATCAACTGCAAATTCCCGAGTAGACAGTATGGCTAAAGATATTAAAAGCATAACGTCCAATCAAGCTTTATCTGAAGAGGAGTATGACAACATTAAAAAAATATTCTAACTCCTCAAAAAACAAAGCTTCCAGTGCTCACCCAACCTTAAAAAAAGAAAAATGGGAAAAACTCTGCTCATTTGGCCAAAAAACAGTTTGGAAAACAACCAAGGGACTAATTCAAGCATCAGAATCCAATAGTTTGGAGCAATATCATGAAATTGAATCATTGGAAATTGACACCAATGCAGAAACTGATATTTTGAACTTCCGTTCTTTGCCTAGAGTTCTGGCATCAATCCTGACTCCAGATACTCCCCAACGGGAAAGAGGGCTGATTATAAATGATGATACACCATGACGTTCAAGAAGTACAATCCCTATGCCCAAAACAGGGCGAGATGACTTTAAACCATTGAATTTACAAAAGTTAAATAAGGATGGGAACGTTCACTCTTTCCTCAAGCTATTTGAAAAAGCAATGCAAACAACATCAGACCATGCAAAAGGATCAGCGCTGATTAACTCACTTGATGCTCATAGCTGTGACCTCGTTGTGCCCTATTTGGGCGACGATTGGCCCTATATGGATGCCAAAAATGCAGTGAAAAAACAGTTTGGAGGGCCTAGGTAATCAGAAGCCCAAAAAGGAGCGCTTCTTAATATAGAAATCAAGCAGAATGAGACTAATAAGAACTTTTTGAACAGAATTTTCCATGAGGTACAAGTCTTTCTTGGGTGCAATGCAATAGATAAGTTTGATTCTAAGATTTTAATGGAACATATAGTTATGCCCTTCTGTGAACTGCACAATGTCATGATACCTGCATTCAATGGAAACATGGAAACCCAAGAGCTTACCAATTACTTGAGGAGCTGTTCCTGTGATTTGATACCCCTAATTGACCCAAGGATCAGCAAAAATTCCGATCTTTGGTCCCAAAAAGCAACACTATGTCCAATTAGGATAAAATATATGAACTACAAAACAAAAATTCGAGAAAAAGAAGAAAACAGGGTCAATTACATTCCACTACTTTGGTCAAAAGGGGCATTTGCTAGCTTGTTCTACAGACAGTATGATAAAGAGCCTGGGGTCAACGTTGTTCTAGAAATCAACATTGACCGCGAGGTGGGAAAAGAGAAGGTGAAGTAGAGGCAGAATGCTCTAACTCCACCAACGTTCAAACAATTATACCTGACCCTGGCAAGCTCTTTAGGGCTGAAGATGTAGCCAAAGATAACTTTCACCATATTGTGGCTAATGATGTCAGGATGGTCATTACTCAGGCCACAGCAAAAGCAACTAAACTTAAAAAACTACCAAAGAAGCCTTAGAAGAGGTATTAAAACATTATGAAAAACAAATTAATGATCAGGTTTTAGACCTTTAAACCAGATGTTAAAATGACATACATTGCTAACTAACGTACAAGTAGCCATATCCATGAAGACCTTGGCACATAACTTCCCAGATATTTGCTCAAGTCTGTAATCACACCTAGAATCGGGCAGCAGTCACAGTATTCACACAATAAATACCTCTGAAAACTACTCCAAATGTACTTATGTGGATATAGTAGTAAACAAGGTGTAAGTTCAGGCCATCATTGATAAGGGTGCTCCTATCAATGTAGTCAGCACAAAGTTGGTTAAAATCTGAAAATTGCGCCCAATGTTGCCCACTGTCAGGAATATGGTACAGCTGGAGCGCATACAGCTAAATCGCTGGGTGCATACAGTAATCTAACTCTCAGATTCAGATCTATTATAATAACAGCACCTGCTATAGTGTTGCCAAGTATGAACTATGATATTTAATTGAGACTGATTTCCTAAGGAGATATGGAGTTGTTACCCAACATAAAGATGATACTCTGACCAATCTTGGACAGGATATTCTGCTTTACTATAACCGGGATAGGGCAGTTGATAAAAAGAAACCCAGTCTATTCATAAATCAGACCTACAAAGATGGAGTAGTCCTGATTGAGTATGTCAAAGCACGGTCAAAAATAAAGCACTACCCACCCAGATCAATGAGTCAAAGGGCATCCCACTTTATCAAATCAGCACATCACTATACCATCCAGAGATCAAGTAATTGTCCTGATGGGACTAACAATTAATATTATGGAAGGACTTTATAGTGAAGTATAGCAACCATGGTCTGAATCTTTATTCATGCCAAACATTGCCCCGGGTATTATCATTTTTGGCCATGGAGAAATACACATCATGACCATCTAGTACTAAAAAAAAGAAATACACATCATATGTAACGCGTTCCCACCGTTTGCATCCAAAAAATGGGTATCCCATTTATAAAAAATTTAATGAAATGGCAGTTGCGGCTGCAGCTGCCCCAGCCAACACCTTCCTCCGCCAGCAACTCCATGGGGCAATGGAGCCCCTTGTCAAGGGTATTCCTATACCCAATTTCCTCATGATTTTGAGAAAGATGCGAAGTACAAAATTGAGGAGCTTGCTTTCAGTGCGAGCTGCACTTGAATTGATTCAGCAAAAACTTCTCTTTTTGACCCCACTTATCCTGAAACCTGCTGGCGCATCAAGTCATTTACTTGTGTGCCAGCTCTCATCATTTTTGCTGAGCATCAACTTGCTCAATAGTTGAGGCGATGGACACCGCTGGCCTCATTAACGAAGAAAACCCCCAACTATAGCCTCGTTATGCCCCATGTCGCTGATGCTCCCACCCCAATGCTGTCCACCATGGTCTGCCAGCTAAAGCGGGTGCCAGACAAAAGTTTCTCCAAAGCCTCCTCGCCATCTGATATGGCTTCCTAGGCTGACAACCTAGGGGCTATATTAGAACTTTTTTTAATTTATGATAATCCCTTTGTTTGGCCCATTTGCAAATAAAGATGCATGGCGGCTCCCCCTTTTAGGTTGGGACCACCTAGTGCTAAAAAAAGAAATGCACATCCTATGTGAAAACCTGCAAAATTGGCCCATCTCCATCAAGAAATATCAAACAGTCGCATTTCTGCATTTGTTCTCTACCTCAGAAATTCACTTATTCCATGAGTTTGTAACTTTTGTCAAATTAGGGCTCCCTAGTAAGGACCTACTCAGCATAAATAATGTCATCGCTATGGCCGATTTAAGCAACCTGACCAACTCTGAGAAAGGCTAAGTAAGAAGTTATTCTCTAAATATTAGGAAATACTTACACAAGATGATTTTGACTTGGGATGTGCTAAGGGCGTCACCCACAATTCAATACTGGCGATCATAAACTAATTCAATTAAACCCAATTAGACGCTCAAACTCATCAGAAGAAGCTGTATCCAAGGAGATTAAGGAACTCATCGATCATGGAATGTTAGTGCCTATAAAAAAGTTCATGGGCGGCACCAATTTTAATAGTGAAGAAAAAGGATGGAAGCAACTGAGTTGTTATTGATTATTGGAAGTCAAACAACATCACAAAGAAGGAATTATATCCTCTGCCACAAATTGATGATGCCTTGGATAGGCTAGGGGGCGTGAAGTTCTTCTTGGCAATGGACCTTATCAGCTGGTATTGGCAAATAGATCTTCCTGAAGTGGAGCACAAGAAATATGCATTAATAACCCAAGAGGGCATATTCCAGCTGACAATAATGCCTCAAGTTCTCTGTAATGCCCCAGCTACCTTCCAAAGGGCTATGGACACAATTCTGGGAGATTTGAAGCTGTCATATGTACTAGTGTACCTTGATGATATTAAGATTTTCAGCCGCACTTTTGACGACCACCTGGAACACTTAGAAGAGGTTTTCAGAAGGCTAGCAGCTTCAAATCTAAAAATAAGCCCATAAAGTGCCAATTCTTCAAAGACCAACTGTAATACCTCATATATTTAATTGACAAAGTGGGTATTTGGCCCCAACCCTCTAAGCTGGATGCCATCTCCAAAATGGAATGGTCCAAATCCAAGCGCGATATCCAAATATTCCTAGGCATGATCAGGTATTATTGCTAAAATACCAACTATTTTGCACAACTTGGGGCGCTGCTTTTCATTTACTTAAAGCTAAGGTCCCTTTTAACTGGACTCCAGCTTGCCAAAATTCATTTAACCAACTCCAATTGGCCCTATTGGATGCTCCTGTTTTTCAATACCTGGACTTTGATTGTGAATTTATTGTCCAAACTGATGCATTCCTAACAGCAGTGGTGCCATGTTATCTCAAGTTGGGGAAGACGGTGAAGAACATCCAGTTGCTTTTGCTAGTCAGATCTTAAATGTTCATGAGAGGAATTACATGGGGATGGAGCAAGAATGTTTAGCTGTCATATATTCTTGCAAGCAATTTCAAGTCTATCTTCATGGCACTCATTTTAAAGTTGTTACTGATCATGCTTCCCTAAGATGTTTGAACAACTTAAGAGAACCTGAGGGACAATTAACCCACTGAGCATTAAAGCTCCAAGCTTATGCCTACACAATTGAGAATCAAACTGGGGAAAAACACCAAAACGCTGTCTGCCTATCCTTGCTACCCACCATTGCAGCACTTAGTTGGGCCACCAATGAGTTGTTTATGAAAATGATCATCAGAGAGTACCAAGATGAGCCCAAATATGTCCAAAAACTATTATCAGATTTATGAAAAAATACAACTATTGAAACGGGACACTTTAAAAGATCGTTGAGGGTAAGAAAAATATATTCTCAAAACCCTCACTCAAATAGACTTAATAATGGAGGCGCATAAGGCCATAGGGCATGGCGGATTCAAAGAAATGAAAGAACATTTGAAGCAGTTTTACTATTGGGAGTCAATGAATTTTGACATCCAAGAAACATTAGAATGCTGTATGGAGTGTCAAGATGAAAAACTATTCTGAAAAAAGCACATCTTACCAGCTTGTTTGGCCCAAGTTCTCTTGGCACACTGCATCTATCAACATTGTCAGCCAACTATCAACAAGCAATATGAAGGCCAAGTACATTATTGTAACCATTGACCACTTGACCAAATGGGTCAAGGCTAAGGCTACTAGGGAAAAAGGAGTGGCAGGTGGGATAGTTAGGGTAAGCTGGGGCCTCTGCGTGGTGCAACCAGGGAAAGACTGTGGAAACATGTTTGAGTAGCTAACATCAGAATCCAGAGAGGCATATTGGTCAGGTCCTGTAGTGGCCTGAAAGAAGTGCAGGATGGTAGTGATGACTGTGCCAACCTGTTCTTGTGGGTGTCTACCACTCCCTGAGGGAAGAATATGGGCAGGAAGGAGGGTATGAGTCAGGCATGGTGCCTGTCAAAAGGCCTCCCTATGAGATGAGGTTGCGTGGGTGGTAGACCCCAGGACAAGGGAGGGGCAATCCTGGTTGGCTGCACTTTGGTGCACCTGCCTACATTAAACGCTGCAGTTTGCTGAGTTGGCCAGAAGCTTGGCTAGCTGTCAGTTTGGTCGGCGTGAGCCAGCTGGTAGCAATTTGGATTTTGCAAAAAAATTAAAGCTGATCCAAAAGGACTCCAAGGCTTCCTGGACAAAAAGGAGCCAGAGAGCATAACTCCGCTAAAAAAGCAGGTGACAAAGGGGAGGGCTTCGGCTTCTCCCCCTCAGGGCCTTAAACCTGGGGGTCATTGGTTCTTGTCTCCTGCAAAGGGGATGAGAGGCATATCGCCTGTCCTGGCTGGTGCAGACGAGCTACCCAGTACTTAAACAGGGCGGTCATATGTCAGTTTAGGGGGTAGTGTGAGCTACTCCCAATCGCGGTCAGGCCCACAATTTAAGTGGTGCTTAGATTCGCGCAGCCCTAGTTTGGTGGGGGGCAGTACCCCAGGCCTTTATCCCACAATTGTTGCCCATACTATGATCCCCTTGGGGCTTTTAAAACTCAAATAAGGAGCGGCAACTACAGCCAAGTTTGTTCTTGAAAGCATCATTCACAAGCATGATGTCACCAGGTTATTTTGACCAATAATGGAACAAATTTTATGCCAATGTTCTTGTCAAGTTCATTCAATTAATGGGAGTGTGAGGTGTGCTTTCTGCTTTCTGTTTATCACCCAAAACTAATGGTACAGTTGAGCGCACAAATGGGACGTTGGTAAACATTATTAGGAAATTAACTTCATCCAAACCATCCAAATGGAAAACTTATCTTAGTTTGGCAGTATTTTCCTATAATATCTCCTACCATTCATCAACCAGGATGTCCCCTATTCAAGTATTATATGGAAGATATATGGCCCTACCAATGCTACTATATTTGGTCTTAGAGGATCCCGGTGAAAACATTTATCCTCATTACATTGATAAGCTTGTGAATATTTTAATCAAACTACAAGCTAAAGCTTTCAACAACAGTAATGCCAAGGAAAAGGCCCAACATCAAAAGGACCTAGAAAATTGCTACAAATTGGCCAATTAAAATTAACAATGAAGTTTTATTTTGCACCACCCATGGATTTACCAATTGCAAAAGTTAGATCACATCTGAGTAGGGCCATTCAAAGTGTTTGAGAAGACATCTAAGTTCATATAAACAATCAAGGATATTAGGACCAGCCATATATACAATTGAATCCATGCAAAATTCCTAAGAAGCTTCAATAAGTTTGCCAATTAAAAAATAAAGAAGAAAAAAAATAAAACAAAATAAAATAATAATAATAATAAAAAATAAATGATAATAAAAAAATTAATGATAATAATAACAATTTATTATAATTAATGCTTTAGTTTTCACTTGAGGATGGGGAGAGGATCTAACTTCAGACTTGTCAGCAGTTTGGGATGAAACTAACAAATAGAGAATTTACTCCAGACTCATCAGAAGTTCAGGACGAAATTAACAATAAGAGAATCCTACTCCAGATTTGTCAGTAGTTTGGGCTGAGATTAACAAATGACAAAGATCAATGAAGGCTAATCAGGAATCTTAGGGCTTATGTTTGAGTCAAGTGGGGGAAATGTCAGATTCTAGTGGTTGACCTGAAAATAAACCCTTCAACAACCAACAAATTAGGCTGATTATCCTCCCAATGCCTGAGCTAATATTCTAGTTTTCACCTTAAATCCTATTGCATCTACATGGCTCAGGCTGATTATGTCAACGTCACTCTAATCCAAGAATTCTATCAAAAGCGTGGGTCAAATACACTCACAGATTCAGGCTGATTGTCACTGCACCAAAGCTTGGCAATTAGTCCCAACTAATTGGGACCAATATTATTGATTATCTTAAAAAATCATTTGGGGATCAACCTGAAAATAACGTCTAATGATCCCATGGACAGATAGACGTTAAAACGCAATCAATTTACTGCCATAGGGTGAAATTTATCTGTTGATCTTCATAAATGGCATGATAGCACTTGCACATGGACCACCCTAATGGGAGTACTTAGTGCTATTAAGAAAGGCCTGCCAACGTCCCAATTAGGGGTGCGTCATTTACACCAAAAATGCAAAAACTCACAGAATATGTATTTTGTCAGCAGTATGATGAAACTCAAATCATGAGGAACCTAGGACAACTTTTCATGTTCTTATTGCGATTTTTGTCCCTGAAATCCTCCTGATTTTGAGAGTATTTTGCCACCAATAAACCTAGCAATAGGTCTCAGTTATATCATTTCAAGGGCTAAACTGAGGTGGAAAATTGTAAGGAGAGTGTCTATAACTCTCCTGTTCCCAGCGTGGCAGTGCACGGTGCACCAGGCCAACGCCAGGGAGCTAGCCATTAGTGCCAAAGTGATTAAAGCCCAGCAGAGGGTGCTGGAGCAATAACAACTTAGGCATAAAAATGCAAATTTTATAATAAAATAACCACTAAAAATGACGTGGTGCACAAAGTGAAAGGGGTTAAGCGACCCAGGTGGAGGGAACCTGGGTGAACCAATGGTGCACTAGGGGATAGCTTCATAGTATTTGTGATGGCAAGGTTAATGGAGCGTGAGACCTCCTCAAAGAGGTTTGCGCACAGGAGCGTTTAAAATATCATAAAATTAAAACGTAAAATGGGAAAAGGTTTATTTGGAAAGTTGACCAACAAGGAATGTTGGTTGGGGAAAACACATTTAAGCGTCAATGGGGAAATACAGGGTTCATGGCAGTGGACCCAAGCACTGACTCACCAATAGGGCAACGCTTCCATCTGAATTAATCAAATAAGCTGAAACCAACTTCGCTCAAGTGATTGATTGAAGTTGGATTTGACCTGAACGCGTTGTTTCATAAGTGGAACGGGTTTTGAAACCCCATTCCTCAACAAACCAAATGGAACCATCCGTATTAGTTTGGTAAACCATCTGTCTTAACGCCTAGGCCATTGTGAGGTGCTGGGAATTTGGCACACCACTAGTCCCAACCTGAGCATATTTTGCCCAAACCCAGCATTGGTCTAGGGTGTGCCTCAAGTCAGGGAGGGCCTGTAGCTTCACCCTCTGGGCCTCCTGGCGCCCAGCCTTATCTTTGGGGTTGGTCACCACTATTATGTCATGTGCACATGACAAAAATAATCTGTTGAATTGCATTCTTGAATGTGGCCAGAAGATGCCCTAGAGGTATAGATACTGGTTCCTGCCTAATGAATAATTATCAAATAAGTATCATCTATTAAAAATATTTTTATTCTATCTCCTTCCTGGCTTATATAAGAATCCTTTGTTTGGGGAGTGTTGACAAGCTGGAAGTGCCAAACCCAAAGCTTGTAACTTTGCCTGCATCAGAAGAAGTTCCCAATTAGGAAGTGAAAATTAAGCTCAAAATCGACCAGAAGAGTTAGGGCTATTTGAATACTGCCTAGTGAGTTTCTGAACGGGCAGAATACTTTAAGCCACTGGCAAAATCGAGGATCAATTGCCAAACTTCCCAATCAAGCGCGCAGGATAGATAATTATCAAGTGGGTGACCTAAAGGATTTAACACAAGCGTTGGCTGTGTTCAGTCCTGTGTCTAAGGTTAGTTAGATGGTTGTTTGACAATATAGTATTGCATCTCTATTGGTGATAATCTTTTCCCTGATCATCCTCATCCATAGGGGAGCAATATAGTTAATATTGGGGCGTCTCTTGGATCAGCTGGCAGCATAGTGCACTTTAGACTCACAAAACATAAAGTGACTTCAGAGAGATTTTTCCAAGGATCCAAATTTCTATGATAATTATAGCTGACTCCTAAAGGGCTCTTTCTGTTACCTTGACGGGAATTGTTGAAAGTTTTTGAGCATTTAAATGTTTGGTGGTCCAAAGGTAATCTCATACTGCTTGAGGTATCAATCATGGAAGAAGTATTAAACTCATTAAACAATACAGGCAGCAGTGAACGGTGGAGGTTGGATTGGTTTTAGTCACGTTTTCAAGACATTTTTCATGTTAAAGTCAACCATAGACTTAATTTCCAATAAGACCTGGGACTTATGTTAAAAACAATTGGCAAAATCAGAAATAGTCTCATTCTTCAGTTAATTAATTGACATAAACTCAGCCTTGCTTTTAGACATACTTTTAAGGCTACCAAATTCATGTAGTACTACACTCTTTTTTAATTTAACTGAGGCAAGATGACCAGGGGACAGACAATACCAAGCTCTGAGGAGCAAAACCTATACTAAGATAGAATTTAAATGAACAGAAAGAGACAAGCATATCACTCAAACTGAATAAAAAAATAAAAATAAAAAAAAACTAAAATTAACCAACCAGGTTGGATGCAGTAAACCACTATGCATCCATGGTGGGGGGTGAGTCAGGATCAGGAGGCTCATATTTCTCCTCTGTGTTGGACAGTGTATGGCAGAGCGCTGATAGCATGGGCATGGGTGCATCCTCAAAATGGGGTCAAGGTAGCAAAGTGGCTTGGGAAGCTCAAATTTAGCTATGAGGAGGGTTGTGATATATTTGTATAGGGCTTTTTTAGCCTTGAGGTGAACATTGGGTAGCATGGTATAGGTGGTGATGTTGTTGCTGGTAATGTGGGCCTTGAGGCCAAATTATGCAACCATTGCAACTTTTTGTACTGCCTTGTGGAAGACTTGTCAGAATTGGAGGAATTCTTTTTAAGATTTTGTTACATGGGGGGAAGGACAGGGGAGGGTACCCCCTTGGCCAAGACTGCAACTATTTTTTGCTACGGCCTTTTGGAGGGGGTGACAATCAGTGGAGGTAACAGCCTCTTTGGTGAGTTGGTGGTCACTATTGGATTTCGTGAGAACTTACAATAAGCAGGAACTATGAAGGCTATAAAATTATTAGTTTCATGGCTCTAGCAAAGATCAACACAATTGCAACGAAGTTTTCAGTTCCATTGATATAGTTGGTTCCAATTGTAAATACAGAATCCTGTATGAAATAGATCAAAACAGGCTACAAGAGACAAGAATTTAGATACTTTATCAATTAAAAACCAGAGATATTTAAGGGGAAAATTTTGTGGTTCTTTGCAAGGATCTCCGTGATTCCCCCTTTTTGGGGAAAGGGGGGGGGGTTTTTTTGGGGGGGGGGTTTTTCGGGCCCCCTTTTTTTTGGGGAGGGGGGGGTGGGGGGTTTAAAAAAATTTTTTTTTTTGGGGGGCCCCCGGGGTTTTTGGGGGGTTTTTTTTTTAAGGGGGTTTTTTTGGGGTTTTTAAAAAACCCCAAAGTGTGGCCCCCCTTTTTTTTTTAAAAAAAAAAGGGGGGTTTTTGGGGGGGGGGTTTTTTTTTTTTTTGGGGGGAAAAAAAGGGGGGAAAAAAAAAATTTTTTAAATTTTTAAAAAAAAAAAAGGGGGGGAACGAAAAACCCCTTTAATTTTTTTAAAAAAAAGGGGGGGGGGGGAAAAAAAAAATTTTTTTTTTAATTTAAAGGGGGGGGGGGGTTTTTTTTTTTAAAAAAATTTTTGGTTTTTCCCCTTTTTTGGGGGGGCCGGGGGCCCTTTTGGGGG
>JAKSZP010000780.1:0-32531 GCA_022478985.1 Massospora cicadina | reverse complement strand
TTTCTATGTACCTCATTATTTTATTAATAAAGTACTTGTTATCCTCTATATCTTTAAAATCTTTTTTATCAACCCTTTTATTTATATACTTCTGGGTTGTCTCCTCAAGCCTTCAGGCCTAAAATATGGACTTATTTGTGATAATAAATTTCCTTTTATTTATTCTCATCACACTTATATAAAGGCATACTCAAGTGTATTATGCATTTAATTATAGGGTGGTAACAATAAATTTGAAATTATTTAAATAAATAATTTTTAAGATATTAGCATGGCCTACTTATGAAGAAAAAAGATAACTTTTCTAGATTATATAAAGAACTTATTTTTTAAACAATATTTAATAAAAAAATTAGAAAATTCTATATTCAATTGTCACTGTTGTTTGTTTTTTGGCAGGCGTGTTGGTCCTCTGTATAAATTATACCATTGGATCAGAGTGCCAATCTTGAATTTACATATTAGCTTTTTTTAGTACTAGATGGTTACATATTAGCTTTTTAGTTGATTCAAAAGCGGTTCCAACGCTCCTGTCCCATGTACACATTGATTATATGTGTGAAATTTATATTTCTTCCTTCATCTGTTCATAATAGTTTACATAAGATAAATCACTTTATATTATATGAAATGTCTAGTTTTGTTATTTGTCCTAAATAAGGATTCTTGGAAGTCCATTAGAGGTGTGCTCAAGTTCCTTACTTTGAATTGAACAAATCACTTTATCTGCTGAGGCCCACCCACATGGTGGGGACAGACAGTGTATGCTAAGATTCCATCCAAGATTATAAAAAACTAGTAAAGTACTTTATCATTTTATTTATGTGCATTGGGGGAGCTTTGGATAGGTGGACTTGCTCCATTCCCATTTCCCCATTCCTTTCTTACCTTGTTGGCTTTGCTGGCATCAAGGGTGTTTTTAGGGAGATCAGGGTGAACTCCCTTTTATACCTTGTTGGGCGCAAAGATTAAAGGTTTCCTCAAATACTTTTTCCTTTGGTGCTGTGCGCTGTGGAACAGAGTCCCTTCATATGGGCGCCCCCTCTTTCCACCCAAGCCCATGAAGAACATGATGTTAATGTAACAAATGTTCTTTGAGAAACGTGTCATTACTGTTATTGATTATGCCATACAATCTGGGAGTTAATTTCCAAATAAATATAGCAAAACCCTCAGATAGAATCAAAAGCAGTTCTAGTACTTTTGTTCCATGTTCCCATTAAAAGTATAAATTACATCAAATCTTTATTTCCTCCTCCATCTTTTTATCATTTTTACTTAAGATAGACCATCTGATTTATATGCAATCCTTTGGTAGGATTCCTTTGTTTTTAATGGGATATTTTTAGTAGCCCCTTGAGGGTAAGCCCAATTTATGTATATAACTGACCCCACAACTCATAAAGGATATTAAATCATCATTAATGATTGCAGAATTGAGCGGTATTTGTCTTCTTGGTGGCTAGTATATAATTTGCATAAGCTGTACTATAGAAGATTTTTGTACCCCTTTTTTTATAAAATATATTAATTTTATGTTTTAAACAATAAAAGTTTTTTCCATCTCTAAAAAGAAAATATATATGGTCATATTGCTGCCTTTTGACTTAATATCAGCTTAATTAACAATATCTTTAGCAATATAGACTCTTTTATTAGTATTTATAATTTATTTGAGGATGGCCAACATGGGGATGATACCACACCAATTAATGGGGATATCAAATCAATGGGAAAGGAGGAGAAATCCCAGTAAATCTCCACACTTAGCGTTCTTTTGTGTCAGGAACCCCACGGACTGCCATGCTATTTTCTATTTCAGTTTGGAGCCAATGGTGCACAACTCTAACACAGTCAAATCGTCCCCTACCAAAAGTTTATCTACTAGGATTGAACTTGGGAGACAGTGGTCGTCATCTTCATACTCTACCACTGGGGGACCCCTACTTTAGACCCTTTTTATTTGTAATTAAAAAGCTCTTTAAATCATTTGTATTGTTTTATATCTTAAGGTGATCAATATCTATTAATTAACTTACTAATCAATTGTTAGGGTGAATGTAGATTTGATCTTATCTACATTCTCAAACACCAATGACCTTTTATGAAATATTTATTTGTTGATCTACCAGTTTATTTTATAAATCTCTCTATTTTAAAGCCATAAATTTTTTTCTTAGCATATGCACAATTTATATCAAGTTTTAAGATTTTCTTTACTATTAAAACACTTTCACTTACCTTTTTAATCAATATTTTCTAGTCTCTTTTAAGTCTATTATAATTTTTATCTATCCTGTTGATATTATAGGGAGTAAATTTAATGGCTTTATTTAGGTAAAACATAAAAATGTAAAAGAGCTGTATAAAGTGAAATAAAACATGCAAATTTGGAGAAGAAAAAAGTAAAACATGTTGTGGAATGCTATGCACTATTTTACATGTACTTTATAATAAGTATTAAGGTTTTATTTCAAAAATATATAGTCTATCTTTTATATTATAAGCTTTCAGTTTGTAATAATTAATATTATATATCAAACATAGGGTGCATCAGTAATAGATGTAAGCCATTTATTTTTTTTGGGAAGGCTCACTTGGTGCTATATCCAGAAATCTCTTAAGGAAAATTACTATCATTATGCTGTAGTATTTTCTTTATTTGTTTAGACAAAAGCTTGACACTAAAGACCAGGAAAATGAGGTTGAAAATAAAAGACCTAAAATCAGGAGATAAAATAGTACTTATTTTTTTGAAAGGAAAATTTTAAATAATATTTCTACCAATAAACCCTTTTCAAAAGTGGTTTAATATATCTAATAAAGGGAGGTGATATGATTGTTTATAAGTTATCAACCAATATGGTAGTAATAAAAGCATTACATGGTGAGAACAAATGTAATGCATGTGCCTACTATTAGGCGGATATTTGGTGCTTGATTAATTGTTTGAATCCATATTGTATGGATTGAAATGACACTTTACAAGGGTTAATCCTTTAAAAAGTGTCTATTAATATTTAAAAAAATACTCAGCCTAAGATATATTTACATGGCTCTAGAGTATCTGGATTCTTTATCAAGAATTTAATTTAGTTTTAATAAATATAATAGATAGTATAGATATTATTTGATAAGGGAGGATACCCCAGTGGTAGAGTATAGACCCTCTACCACTGCCTCCTGAGTTTGATCCTGGTAATGGACTTTGGGTAGGGGACGATTTTGACTGTGTTGGTTTTGCGCGCCAATGCCCTGAACTGAGATAGCAAATAGCAAAGGCGGTCCATGGAGTTCCTGGCCTATTATACGCTGCACATGGAGGTTTTCTGGGTTTTATCCTCCTTTCCCATTTTCTTCGCTTCCCTAATTGGTGTGGTGTCATCCCCAGGTCAGCCCACCTCAAATAAAATTTAGATATTATTTGATGATTTTCATTGAGTTTTTTTAGTATAACCCATAAGGTAAAATTTGAGAGAGATTCTGATGAGACGTTCATTTTTAAAAATATTCCTCTCAGAAAAATTTATATTGACGCATCTGACATCAACCCTTTAGAAATGTTGGTCAATGAGTAAAGGCATAAGATATGAATGTATAATCTGCTAATAGTGATCCCTGAAAAGAGGGATTGAAATATATTCATCACCACATTTGTAGGTAATGATATAGATGCCTTCCCATATAGAGTCCAGCTTCCTGCCATGTGGGCATGAAACATTGACATTATAAAATGATAAATATTGGAGACTTCAAAAGTTGGTAATAGTAGCTGGTTGCATTTTCTGACTGTCCCTCCTTGATGATGTTCTTCCCAGGATTTGTCATGTCTTCTGATTTCAGTTGAATAACTTGTTAAGCCAACCGCTTTAAGGATTTTTTAATATCCTTAGTAATATCTCTGATTACTTATTTTCATGAAAGGCAGGGGCATCAGGCTCTCATCCATATGAAGCTAAATGGGGACATCTAGAATGTGGTTGTATTTTCCAGTATGCCATTAGGGCACTCTGAAGATATTGGTCTCAATGTATGGTATTGAGAAGTCCATCTTTCAGAGGATTGTTAACAATCTACCATTTTCACATTCTACATTTTCAATCAATAATGTGTTTTAGGGCGCTGACAATAGTTGTTGTGTGGCCATGGTGGTGGCTAAGATATTCACAATTTTTGAGGTAAAGTTTCTACATTGTTTTATGACAAAACTTGGTGACAATTGTGTTGAGTAAAGATATTTATTTAAGAAGATGTAGCCTTTTCTGTTTGAGTTTAAAGGCCAATTCTTTGACCCAACTTGTAAAGTTGTCAATTCCCACCATAATATATGGTTTCTCTTTAATAGTCTTTAAGCAGACTTACAAAAAAAATGCATAAAGTATGAAAAAGCTGTTCAGGTCCCATAAGCTGGTCTCAACTTGACCTTGAGCAGTGATTGTCTGGAAGTTTTAAACTCATCCAATACTTCATTAATTAGTTTCATGATTCCATCCCAATAGTAACAGTCTTTTAGCCATTCATAGTTTGTTTCAGGCTCCTCCAAGTCAAAGTGTTCAGTGGGCTTCTATACTACAGATGCTCATTTGGAAGATCTCAGGTATGGTAACCAGTCCACTCCAACCTTCTTATATAACATTCTGTTTAGAACCTTGGTTTTTTGTGCATTTCTATCCAATATCTTTCATTATGTAAGGCCTCAGATGACATCCATCAAGCTGACCAGGGATGCGCATCCCTATAGAACCAAAAAAAAGGTCAAACCCTAAATTTTGCCCCTCACCCAGATATCTGACCTAGGGCATACCCTGGATGAGAGATGGGTGGCCTCTGCCCCTCCCTGTTTGCCACACACAATTTCTACACTTATTTCTAACTCAAACACAGTCAAGTCTTAAACTATGCAGATTTTTATTTGAAAGGAAAAATGCAAACAATTTTTACAGATTTGCAAAATATCAAACCATTCACTGCCAAGGGCCTATGCCTCTTCACCCGCAGGTGGCACAATCAGTGACCAGCCTGAAAGGAGAAAATATAATTGTTAAGTAAATTTTGAGCAAAATGTCAAAAAAGGGCTGAAAGCAGGGAATAAACTTGATACTCCCTTCCAAAAATTAAAAAGGTAAATTTGGACATACAGGATTTAGAAAATGTTCTGAGAATAGCTTAAGTTGTCATCCCATACTATAATAGTGAAATTGGCATTCAAAATGGAAATTTTGGGATCAAATTTAGAAATAAAATCCTGCTATCATGGTTCAGCTTAGCAGCTTCCCCCATCCCACCATAGGACCTAGCACATTGCTAATGGTAGGGTGCTGGGTTTAACTTCTATTAAGTTTTCATTATAGTTTAATAAACAAATTTATCAAAAACAGCTTTATTTGATCATTTTAATAAATTAAATTAATAAATGGTAAAAAGTTTTTTTGGGTTGGCCCTTTTCCAAATCTCTAGTTCAACAGGGCCAATCATAACGCTTTGGATTCAGAGGTGTCTTGTGGATTCTAAGCTTGTGGGGTTTAGCACAGCCTTAAATGAAGCCAGTTCTTTCCTTGGCACGCTGGGATCCTAAAACTTTGATTCATTTTATTCACCTACAATTCATGCTTCATGCATAAGTCATGTAATAACTCAGCTTATCTATTGTCCAAGTAAAGCAAGGTTGGTCATGTAAGGTCATCTACATTCATGTGTTTAAGGCAGCCCTATGACTGATCTTTATATCATAAGGTTGTAGCTAAAACCCCAGAAAACTAATTTTCAGTTAGTATTTCATGTTTTATAGCTACTTTTTGAAGTGAGATCTGTATTTCATGTAAAAGGTGACCCATATATAAGAAGAACCAATAATGTTTAATGTAAGTAAGATTTTCTGGACAACACATATTGTTATTGCAGAACTTGTGATGAATTTTTAAAATTTTCTTGTGCTAGTGTGACACTAGATAATCAATGTCATCTAAAGTTGAGCAAGTATGACTCCTACTGAAAGATCTCAAGCATCTGTGAATAATATAAAAGGCTTTAATAGTCAGGGTGCCATATAATTGGCAACTTTATTAAAAACTCTTTGTAATTTTTGAAGGATGCATTATGTTACGCTCCTCACAGATGAGTATTCTTAGTCAGATGAACAAGTGATTATAATTTGGTCATAATTGCTATAAAATTGATGATAGTATCCCATTATACCTAGAAATACTTGAATGTCTCTAAGGCTCTTTGGCTCAGCATATTTAATATACATTTTATTTTTTCATAAAGTGTTTGAAACCTTTTTAATGATATAGAGTCACCTAAGAAGTACAATTTTTCTTAAAAAGTTACACTTAGAAGGTTTGAACTTGTATCAGTAATTGTGTAGTCACCATGAAAATTTTCTACAATGTTCTGGTTAATAAGTGATAGATTTTAAAGCAAATTAATGTTGTTAAGATTGACCATTGCACTTATTAGTTTGAATTTTACATGATGTGGACCATTGCTCTTTAGAAAGATTTAGGAGCTTTGCATAATCCTAAGGAATGCTTGTAAGCTGAAATGATCCCTCTGCGCAGATCAGCGCACTTTTCTTAATCTTCAGTAGAAGGGTTCACTTGCTAATAGATACTATTTAAGTTTGCTGATGATAAAAAGTTTAGTCCTGGAAGTCACTCTGAAGCATTAACAATGCATAAGTCAGATAGTTGTTGTTCTTGGTGAAGCTATCTAACTTCCAGGAGTCTATCATAATTATATGCCCATCAGTTTTCTTCTTTATTAAGAGCATTTGATATTAGCTTTAGCTTTGAGAGGAAACTAGTAAGCTGGCATCCAATATATGTTTCATCTTGATCTTCATTTGTTGTTCCTAAATATGATTTTGATTTGGCTTCAATCTTATAAGGCTTGATTCAACAACATCAATGGTTTATGTGTAATTTTTCATATAACCATAGTCAACATCTGAAGTAAAAAAAAGATGTTCTGTTATTCTTCAAATAATTTATTGATTTTGTCAAGTTAATCCTGATAAATTTTCATATATTTGGACTTGAGGTATAGAATAGTTTAGGTTGTCAGTTTGTAACCTTGAGTTGTATTGTATATTAATATGTTAGACTTTGTCAATTTTGTCAATTGAAATTACCTGCCATTTTAAAACTTCTTGGTACTTCTTTACTATGTTTTTTATTTTGTTTCTAAGTGATATGTTAATGGGTTACTGATATCCAGAATCAATACAAGAAATAAAACTTTATGCTCAAAGTTAATGATGCCATCAACGTAGTGATATGCAATAAGCAGCATTGAGGTATTTTAATAATGATGTTGGTTGATATCACTTGTTGTTCTCTATACTTTAAGCTTTACTTCTTCAGAGGTAAAGTAAAGGTGTACTATCTGAGATTTCACTGACTGGAAGATTCACCATAATTGTCTTGAATTAGTATAATGAAGAGATAAAGCAAAACCAGGATATCCAACCAGATGAGACTTTTTTCTTTTTTATAGACTCTCTATTATCCAGCACTGAGGGAACTTTATAGTAAAGTAAAGATAGCAACTTTTCCTTCATGTTAATAACTTCTACATATTTGATCATAAATAGAATTTTGATGAGAATATAATAATGGTTAATGTCCAACAAGATTGAAGGAACTGTACAGACTAATTTGCTGATTTAAAGTGTCAAGGATGAGTATGCACCTATGGCATTAGTGTTGTTTGTACCAGCGGTGCCATTATAATGAGATCTTTCAAGGTCAGGAGCCAACTTGATCCTATTGATTAGGTGTGAAGATATGAAAATGATTAAAGGTTCAGTATCCAAAGTGTTCATGATTATGGCTTTCTGTATAACCACAGTTACCTTTATATTAGTTCCTCTAAAGTTAGATAGTAAAGCCAATAATTCTTTTAGAAAAGTTTTGTCAATTAACTTTGTGGTCTTAGGGTATATCTCCTTATTTTTACTAAGCTTTGGACTTGTTAGACAGTTCTGATCAACAAGGCTAGAAATTGGTTAGCACCACTGGCTGTGTCATTGCCTTGTAACCTTTGAGGGTTTTAATGAGGCATGTATACTCTAGAACTTAGATGTCACCATTATTCTTGCTATTCAAGCAATCTAGGATGCTTATTTTGCAGGTGTGCCTAAAGTGTGATACCATGCATATTCTTTACCTCCTTCAGCTGTTGTCATAGCTTTTTCGATGCAAGTGAAGTGGGCTAACAGAATAGTCTTGATTCTTGATAATTTAGACTAGTTGCATTAAGGGGTACCTGTCCCTAAGCTAACATCATTTAACTACCTGGCCAGGGCCTGATTTTTCTTGAAACAAACATCTTTGATGTGGGTGCTCTTCTTATAGAAGCTACACTTGGACGCTCTGCTCACTTGGAGTTTAAATCTTCATATGTTATGTTTCTTAGTTTAACTGAAATATTTTCATGGGTTTGAGCTTGTGAATGAGAAAAACGTCAAATAAAGATCTCTTAATTTGAGGAAAGAGTTAAACCTTCATTTAACTGAGGTGATGTACATTGATAAATCAGGGTTTCTGTGCAGTAAAAACTACAATGGCACCCATAACATCAATAAAGGTTAGAGTTTTTAAATTGAATAATGTTTGTTTCTCAATATAGAAGCAATATGCAAATTCAACTCTGGTCTCATTTTAGTGTAATTAAATTTTTCATTTCTGCACATTTTTTCATTATCAGTATGTTCCTATACTAATAACCTTGTAAGCGCCTCCTTGATTTCTTCCCAGATGTATAAATTGTCCATATGCAGTATCATTACTTCCTGGGCCATGTGACTTAAGCAGTACAAGATATTTCCACATTTTTAAAGTTTAGTTGCACAATTGTGGCAGCTTTTGGCTTTTTTGCAAGGAGAAATCTGGATCTTAAAATTTTTGGATGCCCAGAGTGATAGCTAACAAAAGTTTTGATTTTTTTGTGATAACACTGAAGATTGGAATGGCTGTAGAGAGGTGATGGCGATGAACTTTTGCTTCTTCAGGGTCCAATTGTTGCCAACTATCCTGACTTATGATGAATTTTAGTGTAATTATGCAAAGGGACATAAAATGAGTATAACATCAAAATGGTAAATTTTACAATAATTTGATTAGTTAAAAGTTGTTGATACATATAGTATGGGTAGTACTCTGAGGCAGATGGGGCTCCTAGGTTTTCCTTATCCAGGACCTTCACTCCTCATCTAATAAAACTGGTGAGCCATGGTCATTTCTTTTGGGTGGCTTCTAAATTTTCATCTTCCCCTTTTTCTATGGCTTCAGAGTTGCAATTTTGGATACCAGGATGAAGTTGCCTCAGGTGATGATTACTGAACCATTTTTATTAATTCTTGCCCATTTAAGGGCAGTGGCCAACTAAGTGACAGCCAATCCAATTTTTATAGCTCAATTCTGGAGAAGAACTTCCAAACGACTTGACAGCCAATTTCTAGCATTTTAGAATATCTTCAATAAAAATGCTGAAAGTGGCTTTTAAAGACATAGAGTTAGAACGCAATGCTGTAATCTCCTAGTGAAATTACCCTTGTTATCTGGCTTGAAAACAATTGTTTATAAGCTAGAGGTCATGTAGTTTAGGAGCGTTGAATTCATCAGTTTCTGTTTAAAGGTCAAACTGATCAATTTCATGAGCAAGTCAGCGGATCAAGTCAGCGGAGTTGGTCTTGAATAGGTTCAGATTGTCCTTCCACATCTTCAGCAGTGAGTTATGGAGCAGCATCTAACATCCACACTTCTCTTTAGGGAAGCTTTGTCAAAAACATATTTATAACTGTGATGGCCAAGAGTGTAGTAATTTGATCTCTTGCAGAGGATCAGGAGGTTTTAAAAAGCTTGTTTACAACTTTTTGGGAGTCTTATGAATCAGAGTAGGTCATCTTTCATACCTTTGCACTTAGAACTTTGTTATACCTAATCTAACTTATCATGTAGCTCACGATTCATCTTCCCATTGACCCTCATCCTCATTAAGGTGGCAATATATCTCACTTAATGTATTTACTGCTTTTCATGTGACCATTTAACTAAGTTTCAAAGTTGTTGATACGGTTGACAAGAGTTAAGGCAGATGCCTGAGTGGGCTAGGAGACTAGGATTCTTTCACTATGGGCTACTATTGTTTCAAGGTTTTAAAGTACTATTGAGCTTCAAAAGGTTAACTTGATTCAAGCTCTTTGATGCAATCCAGGGCTTTTTATTATTGAAACTTGAGATGCTCAATGTGGCTTCATCATCACATCAGATAATTAAAGCTTGAGTGGCCATCTCACCACGCTCTGTAGCTTCATACTGACTTAAATCAGTGGCAAAGTATCCAACAAGTTGTAGAGCCTTCACACTTGATTTAATGAAATTCTTTAAGAATAGCTCCATAGATTGCTCTAATACTTATAGCTTTAATGTTAATAAAAGTGATCTGATTGTGGAGTTAGGTAATGTGATCACATTTAGATTGAAATTTTGTTGCAAAGTTACACTAATGTAATAGGAAGATAGGTGGTAGACCTGTTCATAGGCCAATTTTAAAGCATCTTGAGTACCCATATGGTATAGCAATATTCAAGGTGGGTGTTAATAAGTTCATAATGTGGTATAAAACTGGGTGTATGAACTTTTGGATGTATTAAAAGAGGTTTGCAATATGTCTGTATCTCTTAGATAGGATGTGGTTCTGTAAAAGTTCATGTAGGCTTTGTCCATGGCAGATGATCTTTCACAGGCATCATGGTTGCCAGAATTTAGAATGCCACATGTGAGGTCCTGAACCACTTTGGTAGAAATCCAGGTAATTTGTTTTGATTGAGGTATCTTTAAAAAATTCAGTGGGACTTCTTCAAATAAAAATGTAGGTAAACTTCCCATGCGGTTATCACTCAACATTTGTGTTAAACAACCAAGTGAGTGCCACTTTTGACAGGTGTCTCATTGTGTAGCAGAATACTTGTGGGTACATTTAAGTGCTGGTGGGCCCCCTGCAGTGAGCACCATCTTGTAAAGGTTTCATTTTGTGGGGTACCTGTTTGGTGCTATACCCTGTAATCCTCAGACAAAAGTACTTAAAATAAAGTAATACTTTGATTTTTTTGTTTGGTTTAAGCTTGAAACTTAAGACCATGAAAAAGGATACACAATAGAATATAAAATGAAGGAGATAAGCTTATCTTTTATTCTATTGAATGAGGGGTTTTATATATTATTTATAACAATAAAACATCTTTTTTGGAAAGGGTTTAATTTAAGAAATTAAGGGAGGTGCCCTGCATATATCTTAGGTCATCCTCTAATATGTTGAGAATATAGTATCACATGGTGAGAACAGTGGATTCAGCACATGGCTACTAAAAGGTGATAACTGAACAAATGATCTGATGTTTGGTCCCAGATCACATAAATTGATATGATGATTTACCATAGTGTTGTCCATTTGAAATATCCAGTCATATTACTATCAATCTTTTCACTCAGCTTGAAAATATTTTCACTCAGCCCAAGGGTACCCAGCTATGATGGCAAGCAGCTAATTTGGCATTAGTATTAATAGTAGGTAATCTAGATAAGTTCTGATGATTTATGGGGTTTTGGTGGTCAAATCTAGGTTAAGATTGAGAGGAGATTCTGATGAGATGTTTATCCTTTCAATGTCTTTCTCATTGGGGTAAATATTAAGATATCCGACAGTTGAGTATAGATTCAATGCCCATCACCTCTTCGGTTTAATCTCAGTAGATAAACTTGGGCAGGGGGTAATCTATGACTGTTTGCATTGCTGCACTAAAGCTCCAAACTGAGATAGTAAATGGCAAGGCAGTCCATGGAGTTGCTGCTTAATCATAGTGTCATGTGTGGAAGTTTACCGGTATCTATCGTCCTTTCCCGTTGACTTAAATTTCCCCACTTTCCTCATTAATTGATGCAGTATCCCCCTTTCCGATTGACTTCAATTTTTCTCATTTTACCCATTAGTCAAAGAATAGTAACATCCTTAGGCCAGCCCACCTCAAATAAATAATCGATAATTAACATTATATAATAAAGTGACAAATAAAAAAAGCTTGGTAGGTATAATCATCTTGTTAATATAAACGGAAACCCAACATATATATTAATAAACCGTTATACCGATATACATTGGTATAAAAATATAAAGTTTAAAGTTGAAGCGCTTGCAGTTAGCTTTAAATTTCACATACGGTACGACAGTCTAACCTATAGACGGCTAAAGTAAGCGTGGGGAGCAGATGGCTCACAATAAACTCTAGCCTGGGTACTAAACTTTCCATAAACCTCTCAATTAAAATCAACTCTAACCAGATTATAACCTGTCGGGTACCGCTAGCCCGAAGCTTACCTTTTTTGCTAGGGTTGGTATAATCTACATGGATGGTATGGATTAGAGCGAGGGGTTCCAGGGCGAACCACCCCCTTAGCAAAGCTTGGCGGCCCATTAGTGAGTACCCATGGCTTAATAAACCTCGAACTTTACACCTGTAGGCATGGCTTAATAAACCTCGAACTTTACACCTGTAGGTTTCGTGGCGTTTAAAAAACTTGGCGAGTCAAGCGGGCTAAACCCCACTATGTCGATTTCAGGATGGGGGAGTCACTTAACCTTACCGGATTAGCGTTGAGGCGAGGTTTTAAGTTGAAGCGGTTTATCTATAGAGGTTAACGAAATTTATAACTTCTCTAAATCATGAGATGCTAGGGTGTACGATTTAACGCGCGCGATCAGGTTGGTTATAGTTAGATTGTACAATAGAAGGGCTGTACCCAAGCTTTAGCTACTTTATTGAAAGGCGAACTTTAGGCGTATAGCCTGCAGGCAAAAGGCTCAAACCACCGGGCCGGGGTGAAGTATTCGTATATTGACGATAAGCCCGCGGGCGGGTGCCCCTTTAGCTCAGTCGTCATTCTCATCGCCCTCATCGTCGTCGGAGGGCGGCCCTTCGAGGATCTCGACGTCCAAGTCGTACTCCTGGTCGCAGCCGAGGTAGGAATCGGCCATGAGGTACAGTTTGAGGGCGTGCCGGCCAGCGGGGCGGGGGGCGGGGAACTCGAGGGCGAGCTGGAGGGTGGGAGCCGCCACGGTGAACCGCTTGATGGAGAGCAATTGGTTTGAGGATGGCTCCCCCACCACCACCCACCAAGCCTCATCCTTGGCGTTGGGGAAGAAGGGGGCGTTGACTCGGGTATCGACAACCTTGTCCGCCATGTCCTCCTCATCCTCGCAATCCCGCTCCACGATAAGGCTGAGTTTAAAGGGCGCGCGCTCCTTGAGGTCCTTCGGGTCGGTAACGATTTCGTGCTGGAGGGCGAGCGAGGGGTAGCGGTTGACGACTTCGGCGATCTCGCGGATCTGGCGCGGGTTGAGGTTGGAGAGCACCTTCTGGCGGGAGGCCTCCTCGCATTCCATAAAGTCGATGACCGACTCGATCCCCTCGCCCCGGGCCAGCTGGATGCGCTGGTCATCGAAATGGGGCAGCTGCTTAAGCGGCGAGTCGCGATCCCACTGGGCCTGGACGCACATCTGAGCGAGCTCCATCGCGGCGAGCGCGGGGTGCAACCACCCCTTGGATGAGGCGACATCGACGGTGGCCTGTAGCAGGGGGATGATGCGGCGGAGCACCCAGGCCTGGTCGGCGGTGAGGTCGGGGGGCAGCATGGTGCGAGCAAAGTGGGCCTGCAGCAGCAGATGAGCCTTGACGGCAGGGGTGCGCATGTTGGCCTCGGCCAGGCGCACCGGCAGCTGGCCGTAAAGCTTCAGCAGCAAGGCCTCCTCGTGATGGCGGATCGGCACCGAAGAAAACTCGTTGGCGGCGGCAACGATCTCAAGCAAGCCACGCAGCTTGGTGCGGGCGGTGAGGGAGCGCGCCAGCAGGTCCAACGTGTCGTAGTGGATGTTGTAGTACGCCGCAATCATGCCCAAGTTGAGGGCGGACACCTCAACCTCATTCTCGACGTGGATGCAGTGGGTGTCCGCTAGGCGGGACATGGTGGATTCCACCAGCTCCGTCAAGTGATCCGAGAGATGCTGGTGGGTCGTGCCCTGCAAGTTGTAGTAGTTTGGATTCTTTGCGAGGCGTCGATAGAGGAAGGTCCAGGTGAGGAAGTCAACGGCATCCTGCTTGTTCTCGATGGTGCGCGTGACGATGGCAGCGTTGAAGCAATCGTGAAGCTCGTGATCGAGATGGGACTCGATAGGCAGGCCCTCGTTGAGGAATTTCTTGTAGTACTCCTTCTTGTTGGGCTGGCACATGAGCACGCAGCGGCCCGTGGCCCCATCCAAGGGCGAGGAGGCTCGCCCCAGCATCTTGAGCATGTCGGCCACCGGGTAATCGACGTAGCGGTGCTCTCGGCCCTCAAAGTACTGGGCACCCATAATGACCACAAGCTGGCACCGGAACTTGCCCATGCCCCAGCAGCTGTCACGGGAGGCCACCAGCACGCGAATGGCGCCCGCGTGGAACAGACGCTCAACGATCGACTTGTCGGTATCTGACAGCGCCTCGTGGAAGAACCCGATCCCAGAGGGCAGCAGCTGGGCCAGCGATGCGTCGGTTACCTGGCTGGCAGCCTTGGCGATCTGCTCAGGCTGGCAGCCGAGGAAGGCGGTGGGCGTAACGGAGGCGGCCTGTAAGGTGCTAAGCTCGGCGGCGGTGAGGCGGCACTGGCGGCGGCTGGGGACGTAAACGATGGCGTTGGAAGTGGCGGCGTAGGTGTGGATGGCGTTAAAGGTGGGTTTGGCCATCGCCAACATACGCGAGGGGAAATGCGGTATGGCGAAGGACTGGATGTGCACCTCGAGAGGCACGGGCCGATCGGCGGGATGGAAGTTAAACGTGGCGCAAGTGGGGGCGCCCACCCACACCGCCACGTCCCGAGCGTTTGCAAGCGGGGCGCTAAGCGCGATGGTGCGGGTATTGAACCCGGTCTGAGACACGATGTACCGCATGCGCGATACCACCACCTCATAGGTTGGGCCCGCCGGCCCGCCGACCATGTGCAGGTCGTCCGCAACGATCAAGCCCAACTCCTGGACACTCCGGCGCTTACGCCAGTTACGCGAAATGACATCCCACTGGGTGGGCGTAGCCAGCACCAGATCGGAGCGGTCAAGGAGTCGCAGATCGGCACTCGTCTCGCCAGTGAGCGCTACCACCGCCTTGCCGATGGGCGCAAACCGAGCTTGCCACTGTTCAGCCATCTCGTCAACCACCTCCTGGCATGACGCTAGGTACAGGCATCGGGACTCGCCACGAGCCCATAGACGCAGCATAGCAAACTCCGCACACAGGGTTTTACCGCTGCCGGAGGGTGCGCCGAGGAACACGTTGTCGTCCGAACCATAAAAAGCGTTGAAAACCTGAGTTTGAATGGGGTTGAAGCAGTGCACCCAGCCACGGTACAGAGCCTGGTGGGCAGGATCCTGTAAGGCTTCGACGGGCAGAGGCTGCATATCGTAGAGTTCGGTATGGGGCGGGTAACGCTCGGGCAAGATCATGTGGTGGAAGACGATGGCTTGGCGGGTCTCGGAGTGCAGCCACCGGTCAGACACCACCGATACAAAGTAGTTGGGCGGGGTGGGTTCATGCAAAGGCACGGTGAAGGACAGATAATGCTCGTCCTGGGCATAGCGCTGCTTCAGCACGAAGCTTTCATGGTACAGAATAGTTTCGGCATCGGCATCCTCGACGAGAACCCAAAAGACCTCGGCAGACCCGTGGAAGCGTTGATCCCAAACGAAATCGGGGGCGATAGTCAGGTCGACGCGCAACAGGGAGCGCGTAATAGGCTGGACCTGGGCGCTAATGTCGAGGTGGGGCAGCATGTGGACAAACTTGTGGAGGAGGTTCCCGGCGGACGGCTTACCGACCAGCTCCCCAAGCTGGTGGGCGTCCAAATCGAGGTACCGATCCCAGGGGTACTTTTTGGCGTCGATGCGCTTGATGAGGTCGGGCGGGATGGTGCGGAACTGGCGCAGGGGCGTCATGGATAGCCAGCAGCGGCGATCGACAATCTTGCACAGGTCCAGGGCGGCACGGGCCAACCCAGCCCAGCCACGGCGCAGGCACATCTCAAACATGGCCCGCAAGATACGCCCAGCCGATTGCGTCACGTAGACCATGTCCGACATCAACGCAAACCCCTCTAGGCCCAGCTGGGAGATGTACGCTTGCAAAAGGATGTTGATCTTGGCCGCTGGCTCCTCGGGCCCCTCCTTGACTGGGATGGGCACCCGCTCCAGTAACTTGGCCACCTCCAGCTTCTCCTCTTCGCGCACTGGGATGTAACGGAACTCATCCGACAGTGCGAAGGCGCGGAACAGCTCAATATAGCCCATGCTGGGCCTTAGGTGCTGGTTGTACGTCGCCATCGATCGGTGGCTAATATAGTAGTGAGCGGCAATTCGACCCAGCTCAGTGCCCTGGAACCGCCCCGTACGACGATCGTACTTGAGCATCTGGCACGAGTCCAGGATGGCGGCGGCGGCATGGATCAGATCGACGCGCTTCTGGCGGAGGTACGGGTCCTCCTCCAGCTCAGCCTCGGTGACGCCATACAAGGGCCCATTACGCATCATGCGCACGTACAAGTAGGTATACCCGAGCCACTGTACGGCGTCGTCGCGAGATCGCACCGACCCAAGCACAATCTCAGCGTTGAGGTTGTCGGCCATGCGCGAAACGAATTGGGATTCGATGGGCAGCTGCTGGTTCAAGAGCGAGAGGTAATATTGCAGTTCGCCATGGGTGGTGATGATGATGCCCTCGCCAAAGGTGTCGTACTGCGGGCGACCGGCACGCCCAAGCATCTGCAACACGTCCTGAGGGCTGAGCTCAGCCCAGCAACCCTTCTCGGGAGAATAGACCTGAGTGCCCTTGATGATAACAGTATGGGCTGGTAAGTTAACGCCCCACGCGAGGGTGGCAGTCGAGACCAACACCTGAATATGACCCTCGCGGAACAGATCTTCCACGGCGGTACGGTCGGCGCGGGCCAAACCCGCGTGATGGATGGCAAAGCCATACGGGAGCAGATCCTTTAGAACGGCGTCCTTGATGGCCTCGGCATCATTCTCAAGGATCTCCTTGCTGGATGACTCGGGCAGAAACTCTGTGATGGTCCCAGCATCAAGGGCCATGTCGCGAAGGGTTTGGGCGGTGCGGGCGGTCTCTTTACGCGAATGCACAAACACCAAAGTCTGGTTTTTCCCCGCCTGATCCATGACCTTGGTGTAGCACACTTCGTTCATGGCCTGGAAACGCTTTATGGCTTTCTTCTCCGTGATCCCAATAAACTGTTGCTTAAGCGGGCAGGGGCGAAAGGAGTTGTCAAAGAAGAACAGGCCCGACCCCTGCTCCACGCGCAAGAAGGCGGCAACGTCGGAATAATTTGGCAGCGTGGCGCTGAGCCCAACAAGGCGGATGGGCTCTTGGGTCTCCTCCGAGTGGCGCAGAGCTCGAGCCACGATTGACTCCAAAATGGGCCCGCGATCGTCGTGCAACAAATGGATTTCATCGATGATGACCAGGCGGACCAGGTTGGTGTAGGAACGGTCAGTAGCCTTGCGCGTGATGATGTCCCACTTCTCGGGGGTAGTAACGAGGATCTGAGCCTCGGAAATCTGCTGTTTAGTGAGCTGCGAGTCGCCCGTCAGCTCGGCAACAGTAATTCCCAAAAACTTGAGCCGTTCGCCGAAGTTGGCGACCATCTCTTGCACCAAAGCCTTCATGGGCGCGATATACACCAGCTTAAAGGCATCCACGTCAACGCTCTTGGTTTCCTCGCGGTAGTATTTGCCAATCTCGCGTAAAATACACAGCATGGCGCAATTGGTTTTCCCCGCGCCGGTGGGGGCACACAGCAGCACGTTCTCATCCCTCTTAAAAGCGCAAGGGTATACGCGACTCTGGACCCGATTGAGGTGCTGGGATGACGCGAACGCAGGCTGGCACCAAGCTGGTAACTCCTTGATGGGCACCAGCCGTTCCCCAGTCTCCATGGGTTTGGCCTGAGGCGCCGGCACATGAAACTCGTCGTAGCCCTTGTGGGTGCGCTTAAAGGAGCCTTCGGGAAGCTTGCACTTCTTGTTGGACATGAGGTGGCTTCCCTGTGTGAATGCCAGCGAATCCAAATCAATGTTCTGTTTGGGAGCGATGCCAGCTGTAGATGTCGCGGCCTCGGGGGCGGCCTCGGGGGCGTCGCCGGGGGCGTGTTGAGGGCGGACGCGATCCGTGGCCAGGGCGCGAAGGATGTGGCCCAAGCCACGCGCTTCCATTTCACGCTCGGTGTCAATACGTTCCTGAGTATCCTTGCCAGCCCGGGCCAGGCGCGTGCACCACACAATCACGTCCCTATTTTTGACCAGGGTGCTGACCAGCTCAAAGTGATTGTAGCCGGTAAGTTCCATAAGTTCGTTTTCACAGTCCCGCAATGGGGTATCAGCAGCTAGTAAGCGCATGGCTTGCTCGGTCTTCTCGGCAGCCAGACGCTCATCAGCGAAGTAGGTTTTGACGAGACGCTGCAACCAGAACGCATCCACGTCGTACGCCATCACCTGATCTCTGTCCTTGAGTTCCTTGTCGCGTGACGCAATGATTTCCTCGTCGTTAATGAGATCCTGAGGCAACCCGGTGTCAGGCTCGGGATTGAATATACCGGCCTCCATGGGCTTATCGTCCTCATCAGAATCGGAGCCCTCCTTTAAACCAAACTCTTCCGCTTCGTCGTTGTCGTCCTCGTCAAAAACAACCGCGACGCCAAGTTCCCCGTCCATGCCATCCTCTCGGGTGGCCGCCGCTTCGCCCTCAGCGGAGTAGTCGGTCAGTTTTTTGCTGAGGCTGACCAGCTGCCCAAACTGGTCCTGCGTCAGCGACGTCAGAGTCTTTTGGATCAGGGTGAGCTTGTCTAAATCTTTCAGGGTATCGGTTTTAAGGGTCTCCAAAACGATGTCCGTGGCGCTGCGTACAACCTCCTGAGACTGGTCGCCGAGTTGGCGCTGGACCAAATTCAGCATCATTTCGTAAGCGGCTCGTGTCTCCTTTGTTTTGGGACGGTAGTTGAGGGATTCGAGGTCGTCCGTGGCGGCGAGGACCGAACTATGTCCGTACCCGTGGCTAGACAAATCGCGGCCCGCGGTTCTCTTCTTCTCACCACTTTGAGTGCTCTTTTTGTTTGTTTGACGTTGGCGTTCGACCTCCTTAGGTTTCTCACGGAAAGCGCGGGACCCGAAATCTTCGGGCCGAATGCGCCCGAACAGCGAATCGGGCTCCCCGGTAGGTTCATTATCTCGTGGGCCCGTTCGTTTGGACGGGAGCACGAGGTTAGAATTTCCGGTATATTGGTACTGGGCATTTTTGGCAAACTCTTCTGCCATTGCTAGAAAAGGCTGGGTAGGGTTAGAACAATCCTTATCAAGGCATAAAACACAGTGATCGGAGCAAGTTAAAACTTCCACTCAAAAAATGTTTCGATGCGCTCAAAAAAAACTGGTCGCATAAAATAGTAGGTTCAAGTTTCTAAAGTAGGGCTCAAGAAACCCTCGAATAACGGTCTAAAAAGTGACCCATCTCAAAAAAAGGGGTAATCCACCGGTTTAAAAAGTGACAACGGTTTTATCTATGGCGAGATCCTTAATCAATAATTATAGTTATCGACCAAAAGATATCTCTTAAAATACTAAGGTAATTACTTCATTCTAAGCATCTTGAAACCACGCGTAAAAATAAAAAATGTTGCGAAGCTAATTTATCGGTTGCTAAAAACTTAGCTCGACCTCTCAATGAGAATAACTCGAAAGATCGAGGCATAGAAAGATATAAACCCAAAGTTTAGCGTGAGCGCAAAGCTAAAAAAGGGAGCCTCAAGCTTAACGCTTTAGCGGCCGAAATCAAATATACGCGCCTTAAGATATCTGTACATAAATTTACAGATGCCTATACAAACACGATTCAAACCGCGTACACGCAATGCCGGCCAGTAAAATTTTATAAAGGATACCTTATAACTAAAGTGTTAAGATGAATTGTACCTTGATTCAAAAACAGTGATAATAGGAGCTTGCGTTCAGGTATATTCTGAACCGTGGGTTAACTGAAATAAGTTTAAGGCAATGATCAGTTTAGCTGTACGGGCAAAGAAAATCACTGTGATCACCCCATCCACAGTTGTTGCAGAAGATTTGACCCAAATCCCCCACACCACATTTTTTTTCTGTTGACAGGCAGGAATCCTAACCAATATATGTCACTGTGGATAGTGCGTTCCTTCCCTATCTGCACCTTTTGTTATGCTTTTGGCCACAAGACCCACATCTGCCAGCCAAGGAGGGCATCACACAAGACGAAATCCTAACTGAAGTAACAGTGCAGAAATCCACTATGAAGTGGCCTTAGACACTGACACCGCCTTCCCATGGGGCATGCAGGGGTGTTACATTCAGGTCAAACTTGTGTCCCTGCAGGATCATAAGAAGGCCAAGCAGGCCCGCAGGACAGCAGCCAAGGCAGTGGCCATGGATGCGTCCAAGATCCCGCCTGCCCAGACCCATGATGACATCGAGTCGTTTGCTGTGCCTAGACATGTCAGCACTCACAGCACCGATAATGAAAGAGGAACTCAATGAAGCAATCAAGAGCCTTCCCCGGCAGAAGAGCCCAGGACCTGATGGGATCCTATATGAACTGATTATGACATTCCCAGACCTCCTCAGCCACATCCTCCTCGCCACGCTTAACAGATGCTTGGATGAGACCAAGCTCATGCCTGGGGGATGAAGCCCTGCTGGTTCTCCTTCACAAAAAAGGAGACACACATTCACTTGACAACTGGCATCCAATCTCGCTGATAAACTCTGACTCCAAACTGCTTTCAAAAATCCTGGCACGTCATCTAGGGACCATTGGGAGGAATGTGATCTTGAAAAACCAACATAGATTTGTCCCCATCATGAGCATCTGGGACAACATCCATACAGTTGCCAATGTCACCCAGTCAAACTCTAGTGGAGCATTAGTATTCCTAGACCAACAAAAAGCTTATGACAGGGTTAGATTGGTTGTACTTACACCGTTGCATGGAGAGAACACATCTGCTGCAAAAATTCATCAACTGGGTAATGAAGCAAATGATAGTGACAAAAATGTCAGTTTTAGGCCCTGGGTTTCAGTTGGCTAAAATCTCACCGCAATGTGGGGTGAGGCAAGGGGACCCACTGAGCTCCCTGCTGTACAACCTGGCTTTTGACCCAGTGTTGCAGGTGGTGGAGGCAGAGCTGGAAGGCATCGACATGCATGGGCAGCCACAGCTGAAAGCTCTGGCATATGCCAATGATGCAGTCATAGTAATTTCAAGCTTGGAGGACTCAGAAAAACTCGAGTCAATCATCTGACAATACAACTCAGTTAGTAATGCAAGAATTAACAAAACAAAAACAGAAATCTTACCTGTTGGTGGCATGAAAATCACCTATCCAAAAAACTGGGGCAGCAAAACTTGAACCAGGGTTTGCCAACTGGCCCCAGTAAGAGCCACCCTGCCATCTGCCACCCCCACTCATCCAGAAATGGTAGCTGGGGTGGGTGACAACTGGGCCTTATACCCAGCGCTGTGGACGTCCAAGGAAGACTGATGTCATGGTGATTCAGAAGAAGAGAAACTGAACATATGACAATATCCAAAAAACGCATACAGAAAAATAAAAGTTAGATCAGTTGTAGATGCAATGAATCAGGAGCCAGCTTTTGATGTCAATAATGACATCATCATCACATCAGCTGATCCAAATTTAAATGCAAAAATCAGTCTAGATAAGCAGGTAAGTGATACAATTAATTATGGGTTTCAGAATTCACTCAAAAATGATGGAATTGGCAGTGAGTCAAATGGTCAAAATGACAAAATCAATTCAAATAATTTAATGCAAAACACCAAAGTTTCATGCATTAATTAGAGCAATTTAAACAAATTAAAACAGCAAATCACAAATTAAGACCTTAAGTGCAGGTCTCAGATCGCCACCAAGTATGATGTAATTGGTGATGGATCAACCAGCCACCCTGGCGAAATTAATTTTAGACAATTTAATGCATAATTATTAATGTCTCAGAACCTAAATCAAATAATTTAAATGATTTAGACTCAATATTGATAACTGAGATCTTAATTTAAGGTCTCAGAGCTTCACCAAAAATGATGCAATTGGTGACAAATTGGGCGCCAGCCCTGAAAAAATCAACTGTCAAAATTTAATGCATAATTCTGAAGTCTCAGAATTCAATTTAAACAATTTAAAAAATTTAAATTCACCAATTGACAGTTGAGACCTTAATTGCCGGTCTCAAATCATTGTTGCAGATGAGGTAACTGGTGACAAATCAAATTTCTGCCCAAATTATAATTCAAATAATTTAAGGTGAAAATCTAAAAAGAATTGAGGCGAATGGAAGAAAAAATTCAAAAAACAAAATAAATTGTAGTAAAATCAAATTTATTTGGTGAAATGCATACAATTCGCCAGCATGCAACGACCATCCCCACCACCCCATACCATCCAAAAAAACAAAAAACTGGGCAGAATCTGGGCCCCATTTGGGGTAACGCCTTTGAACAGCCCAGTGAAGCACCTGGGCATCACCCTGAACCCCAACGGGCCAGACCTGCCCAGGATTGAGGATGGGCTCATCTGGAAGCTTGCATCCTGCATCACCTCCCTCAGAGGGAGGCAAACGGGACTCATAGGGAGAGTTGCAGTCACAAATTCCCTCCTGCTTCCAATCCTCTGATTCCCAGCTGCAGTTGTTCCCTTCTCCTCAAACTTTCATGACTGCATCAGGGCCTTACTGCAGTCATGGTTGTGGGAAGGCAGAAGAGCCCTGATACAAATTGGCCTGCTTCACGGACCAAGAGCAGAAGAAGGCCTAGGCCTCACCAACCATGTCACCCAATATGATAAAATTTTTGGTAAGTGGATAGTCAGAGTAACAAGCCTGAACCCCAAACTTAACCACTGGTCACACGCTGCACAAATTAACCTGGCCAGGGACCTCAGACTTGCCAATCCCACAGCCCAAAACACCCTCCTGTCTTACCTAGCAGCTAATCTGAATGCCCACAGCCCACACCAGTCCTCAAATTTTTCCCATGTGGTATTAAAGATCATCCGTCAAGACGTGTGGCTGTTCCCTCTCAGTATCACAAGGGGGCAACGCAATTGAGGGTTTGCAAGCCATGCCTACACCCAGGAATGCAGGGGCGCACAAGTCTCAATGGTGGAATACCCCCCGCCAAGAGCATGAACCCTATCCCATATTGACCTCCTGGATTATAATGATCAGCCATATGACAAAAAAACTCAAAAAAAATTTGGAAATTTGCAACCCATGATTCACTTTACCCAAAAATAAGGGCGCACATCTGGCGATGCCTGCACAGGGTCTATTAAACAGCCAAGCAGTCTAATTCAACCCAGGAGCACTGCAGAGTATGCGGTGCAAAAGACACCCTGCTGCATAGGATGAAAGAGTGCCCAACGGCCTGGCTTGTATGGAAACTAGCGTGGCCACTGATGGCACCCAACCATGTACCCACTGAACTCTTCCCAATCACAAATTTTATGGCACTTAATATTGAATCACCAATCCCAGAATTGCTCTGAGCAGTTATTTTTGCATTATCCCTATGGACAATTCACTTGACTTATCTTGAGGCGATTCAAAATCTGGCCCTAAATCCCGTTGAGATTTTCAATCAATTTAACAAAAATATAATTAAAGAGTTTAATACTTGGCTGTTTGGTGAAGCAATTTCATGCCAACTTCAGAGGATGGTGCAGAGCTGGCTTCCACTACCCTTTTTAACCATTAACCCAGAAACACAAACCTGCCTAAACAGCATAAATTTACCAAGCAGCTCAAGCAAAGCCCCTCTAACACCGCCAGGTCCCATGGGAACACTGGCCATGATGTTCTCCCCTGGCAATCGGGTTTAATTTGTGGCCCCCTTTTATTTCACTTTCTCCCCCTCTCTTTGGTGTGGCATATTTGTCCCAAGGTCAGCCCACCTCAAATAAAATTATTATTTATTATATTTTTAAGAATTTTGCTGTGTACCCTATTAATCACATGATCGTCAAACACATTTTTGATTGTGTAGGCATCATTTGCCATTTTGGCAATAACCTCAAATGGTCCCAACCATAATTCATCTAGCTTATTTTGGCAACTGTACCCATGTGTATCACAATAGGCTACTTGATCTCCAACGGTAAATTCCCTAAGGGTGGATTGACTCTTATCATCAGCTTTTTTGGCCTGAATCCTTCTCTTGATTGTGATAGATGGATGTATTGGGGGACCAACAGCATTCCTGTAAGTCTCAGGGAACATCCTCTAGGTGTCAATCGGGCCATTTTCCAATTTCCAAGCAAGAAGGCACCAAAGAGGATGGCTGTACCCCTTGTTACTCAGGGTGATCTTGCTCATGTGGTAGATGAGCGCTGGGTAACAGCTCTCCCACTTCAGATACCGCTCCCAGTACCCACACTCTCCTCAGTAGAACTGCTACGGGGAATCAGAGAAATCTGCACTGAGATTGTCAAAATGAAATTGATTATAACCAATTCAAGAGGCAATCAGCCCGATGCTTGGATTTTAAATGGTCAAAAAGGTATGAAGACTGATTTATTGGCCAGAATGCCTGAAGGGTGCAATTCAGTTAACATGACAATCAGAAAAATCTCCCCCTTCCCAAATCTTTCAGGCATCACCCCCGATGGGCAGGTAATAGCATCAGACACCATCAACGAGGTTCCAAAGCTTCCTGCTAACAAATTGGGTGTTGCGCCTGATGCCATGCCACAGACTGAATGAACAGTTCAGTGACTGAGCATGGGTGGGTTGGGCGTCCCAAACCCATTCCCAACCAAATGGAACCACCCTTATGTGGGGTGGCCTTGGGGGATTCCTGCTGCTCATTGGGCGAAATGCTGTCAAACCAACCATCAGAAACGTGTCCAAGCCTCAGTTTGGACATTTGAGGTCAAACTGATAGCAACTTGGCCTGACATTGAATTCTTTGATGTCAGTTCTCATTTAACTTATCTGTTCCCCATTCCCAAATAATCTGCCAGTTAGTTCAAATTTGCGGGACCCTATCCCAGCTTGTGTTTCCCCCAAATAAACTACTATATAATCAGTTGCATCGCAATGAGAAAATTGTTGGTCAATTTTTCTCTTAAATTTTCCATTAAAAAACCTTTCCATAAAATTTAGTTTTATATGTTAAAAATTAAGCCTCCTTATCTGCTAACGTTCTCATACCCCTCAGGGTTAACGGTCATGTGCTTCTGGTATTTTGTTTTGTGCCTATATGAAATTCTGGCTCACTGGCAGATATTGGTGGAACTCCTTTCTGGTTTCATATTAGTCATATCAGCAGCAGTGCCTTAAGCATTCTGGTTTGTTGTCCAGGTGTTTTGGCATCCTGACTGGAAGGCCAGTCTAATTCTTACTTGCTGTTTGCCTGACAATTCCAGCCTCTAATTGGATATATCCCCGGTGGTCTGTGATGATCCTGCTTCCTTGTTTCTTTGATGCTTCATATTAGTTAGATAATTTGGCATTATTGTTTTCTTGTAAACTTGATTCAACCCCTGTAGTGAGCACCATGTGTAAAAAACGCGGGGTTTCTACTGGTGCACAGGTTTGCTTAACTATTGACTCTGGGAATAAACATGAATTTGCTAATTGTATGAAGACAATTAGCCTAGTTGAGTTTGGATAATTGGGTAGCTTCGGCCTCACTCTGGCAATATATAAGGATTCAAGTGACTTTGGCCTCACTCTGGCATTGACACTTAAACAGGAAGTACTTCTTCACAACTTCACTTTGAAGTAAACAATCAACAATTGAAAACAATAAAGTATTCACATTACTAAGGTGCTCATTATTATTAAAGTGAGGGAATATTTATAGGGTAAAATGATGAAGGACATGTGTTAGGGGTATTTGTGGTAACCACGAGATTCTCAGCACGCCTAGCTGACAAAAAGGGATATCCACGAGGTCTCAGCACGCCTAGCTGATGAAAAGGGTTATCTACAATTATCTCTGCATGCCTAGCCAACAGAAAAGGGATATTGGTCCAATTTTAGGAAATATTCCAGCTGATATCTATGAACTTAATGTAATTAAATTGTTATTCATATCAGCCCACATGTCAGTTAACAAACCTGACAATTTCCCAAGAGTAATTACCCATTTTGAGTCAATTACTCATCTCCAAATTGTTGGCAACAATTCCTGATGAAATTATAACTGTAATTATCATCTGATATGATCCTATGAGAATTACAATTAGCCATTTAATCAGTGATTATTGCCGATAAGATGGGATAATTGATCAACATCTCAAAGCTAAATCAATAAGCTAAATTAAATAAATGAACCAATTATCTTAAATTAATTGAAGCTTAGATAATTTGTAAGCTGGACCATGTGGTCATATAGATTCCCACAGACCACCAAAAACCAGGTATATCCTTTCTGGCATGGTCACATGACATTATAGTGGGGACCAACCCCAAGGATAAGGCTGGGCGCCAGGAGGCCCAGAAGGTGAAGTTACAGGCCCTCCCTGACCTTAGGCATACCCCTAGAACAACACTGGGTATGGGCAAAATATGCCCAGGTTGGTACTAGTGGGGTGCCAAATGCCCAGCCCTTTACGTCAGCCCAGCTTTTGAAATGAACAGTTTATGTAATAAAAGCAGATTAGTTGGTTCAGTTAGTCAAGGAACGGGGGTTTGAAAACTGTTCTATTTACAAAATCACATATTTGGGTCAAATCCAACTTCAGTCAATTAAATTGAATGAAGTCAGTTCTGGCATATTCAACCAATTTGGATGATAGTGTGTGCTTATTAGTGGGTTGGTGCTTGGGCCCACTTCAGCAAACCCCTTATTCCCCTGTCAAAGTTTAATTATGTTTTCCCTAACCAACATTCCTTGTTGGTCAGCTTCCTAATAAACATTTTTCATTTTTACATTTTATTTTATGATATTCTGAACACTCCTGTGCACAAACCTCTTTGAGGAGGTCTCACACTCCATTAACCTTGCTTATCCAATACACTCAAGCTATCCCCTGGTGCACCGTTGGTTTTCCCAGGTTCCCTCCAACCTGGGTCGCTTACCCCCTTTCTCTTTGTGCACTGCGTCGCTTTTGGCGGGTTATTTATTATAAAACTCGCTCTTCTCTGCCTAAGTTGTTATTGCTCCAGCACCCTCTGCTGGGCTCTAATAACTTTCAGACTAATGGCTTGTTCCCTGGTGTTGGCTTTGTGCAACGTGCACTACCACTCTGGAAACTGGAGAGTTTTAGACACTCTTCTTACATTATTTAATTAACCACATGAAATTATGTGCACAAACTTTTTCTGTGTGGGACTTTTTCAGAGTGGAAACGGTGGGCTCCAGCTGAGGGCCTCAGCTGTGGTCAGCCGCACCGCTGTTTTCCCTTTTTCCTAAACGTTAGAGCAACTTGGCGTTATTATGGTTGCATTCAACTGGAAAGTATCCACCCTTCATGCTCATGCCTGGTGGATATGGACGCTTCAATGTCTGAAAGTTGCGATTCCCTGACTTTCTGCCAAAATAATCAATTTTTATTTAAATAAATGAGTTTTCTTTCAACTGCACATTCAGACAATGCCAGTGGAATCGCCACAGATGGGCCTGGGGGTGTTGGCCTTGGATAACATTGGGCATTCCATTGCATTTAGGAATAGGGTCATTTGCATCTGAAAATGCGTTTTATGATGATAATTTTATCCAAACCTCTGAGCCATTTCTTAGCTTTTATGGCTTGGATTTCTTTAAATTTATTGTGGGGAAGGCCAACCATGGGACGGACACTTCCGAATATGACTCAGACAAGACAAAACTTAGTACCAGGGGAGGAACCCCAGAGAAGCGATGCTATCTCTTGTTGCCAGCGGGAACGCCACTTATGGGAAGGGGGAGGGAACGTGTGTAGGGGACGTAGCCACTATTGAGCACGTGTGGAGGAAGGGGTCTGATTTGATGAACCAGACTGGGAACCAGGAGGAGACCAGCTGTCGGTGACATGGTGGGAGATATCCAAACATCCACGCTTGAAAGTGATCCACCAGATGAGACCGGAATCTGTGGACAGCTTCAGGGAGGGTGGGGATGGATCCAGCGATGGCATCCAAGACAATCTTGTGGATAGTCCACATGGCGATTGCAACCACCAGAGCACGGAGGGAGGGTGGGAGGGGGGAGGCCATTGATGAAGCAAACATATCTCTTGACAGAATGAAGGGATGTGTTTGATCCTGGCCTAGCAGACGTTGGACTTCGCGCCATATTACTTTGAGGTGGGGCACTTCTCCAGGCGGTGAAACAGCGTTCCATACTGGCCACACACGACACAGGATGAGTGTAAAGCATTAGAGCGCTCAGCTGTACGATACACCCGCCTCAGGCAGCGCCACACATGGGAGCGGACTTGAGGCTGCAACAAAGGATGGTGTGCGTATTTACAGATAGTCTTTTGGGTCTCAGTGGTATAAGGGATGTCCATCATGTCCAGGTAGTCCACCCTGGATAGGACTTGGGGTCGAATGGGGATCACGCCATCATGGATGGGTAGCCCCTGTACCTCTTGTGTGAACTGAGGAGAGGGGCGGCCTCTCTGGGCTGTGTGTCCACTAATATGAATTCTCCACTCTGCGCTTTGCATGGAGAGTAGGATTCGTTTGTAGTGGGTTTTGGTCCCGTGAGGACCTGTGGCTGATGTGTGTGATGCGAGGTATTTCATTAGGGAGTGGGGGTTTGATGGATTGTTGAGGCCCAAGGCTTGGGAGAAGTTGGAGCGGGCCGCGTGGGACCAGTGTTGGGACGGGAGTGTAGGAGTAGTGACGGCCGCAATCCAGGTGCCCAGGATCTTGGCGGCATGGGCTTTGAAGTCAAGTAGGCCCAGCCACCATGATGATGAGGGCCAAACATGACCTCTAGCCGTACTGGTGGAGGGCGGCCTGACCAAAGCCAACCTTGTAGCAAAGCATACAGGAATTTGAAGAAGCATGGGGAGAAGGGGATGGCGTGGGCTCCGAACCAGACTTTGGATAGGAGCATAGAGTTGCAAGAACAACCCTGCCAGTGAGGGTAGTAGGGTGGGCTCTGAGAGAGGCGATTTGCTTTGTCACGTTGTCCAGTATATGGCACTCCATTACTGCTGACGCGTAAGCTTTTATGGCTTGGATGAGAACCTTATTCGAGTATTTCAAATCACCCCTGAGAACCCTCATTTGACCCCTACCATGATCTGGGGCACTCAGGAGCTGAGAAAGAACTTCGGTTAAATTATAATCAAGTATATGCACCTGCAGAAGGCATGGTGGGGTATGTGGCCTCAGTAGTAATAGTGGCCAAATATCCCACCCTTTTTTTGATTTCAAAACCAATTCTGTTTGCATGCTTGAGCCAGAGGAAGAATTTTTTGGTGAGGTGTTGTCATTGTCTACCATAAATTAAGACCATTCCGGTAATTATCTACTGACTGCTACCCTCTCCTCCCCTTTTAGGGAAGCTCACTACTACTATTTTGGTGGATACTGGCGCCTCTGGAAACTTTATGGATCAGAGCCTAGTCGACTACCCTGGAATGAGTTACTTACCAGGTGATGTGGTTAGAGGAGGGGCGTCCCAAGGTATTCCCACTCTGAAGATCATTGGACAGTGGAATATCAGTTTGACAAGTACCACTTGTCTGATCACTTCAGAGCGATCTAAACCTCCTGTTCCCTATTATTTTGGAAGTGGAGTGGTGGCGAAATTTTGACGTTAGAACCAACCTGAAAGAGAATACCCTCTCCCTCACCATGAAGAATGGTCACACCTTAGTTGTGCCTTTATTGGAAGAGAACGCCCAGGGCGAATTGCCCCACTGGCCCCACCTTCACCCTTATAGCCTTGCCTCATTGCTGAAGCTCTCAGCGGATGTTCCTATACCTTTCTACTTGGAGGGTTTGGAATCCTCTTTTGATGCAGAATCTGCTAACGCACTCCAAGAGCACTCTGAGTTTGATTGTGATTTCAAGCTCACTGTGGATATGGGCATATATCTTCCCCCATTTACCCATTGACTGTCCAGAAGGAATAGGCGTAGGATGTGTGGGTGAAGGATCAGTTATCCAAAGGTCGATTTTTCAGCGTACCTCCCCTATTTGCTCCCCACTTATCTTTGTTGAGAAGGCTGATGATACTCTACGCCCCTGTGTAGACTATGGGAACCTCAATAACGTTACTGTACCAGACCTCCATCCCATCCCTTTGGATTCACAGATTGAACGCTATGTGGAGAAGGCGAAGGTCTTCTCCAAGCTGTATTGCCTTAATGCGTTTAATCAGATCTGGATTAAAAAGAGTCAAGAGTGGTTAACAGCATTCTGTACCAGAAAAGGGATTTTCCAGTTTTTGGTCATGCCCTTTGGGATTAAGAATGCCCCTGCTATCTTTCAACGCTGCATTGATGCAGCGTTGGGGGACTTGCTAGGGGTATGCGCGGTTGCTTACATGGATGATATCCTGGTGTTTTCCCCTGATCAGGAGTCCCATGAAGTACACCTTAGGCAAGTGGTGGGGCGGTTAAAGGCAGCCAGCATTACGCTGAAGATTAGAAAGTGCGAATTCTTCAAGTCCCAGGTCACTTTTCTGGGAAACGTCATGTTTGAACAAGGACACATGATAACTCCAGACAAAGAGAAGGCGATTTGTGAGTGGCCAACCCCTACTTCAGTAAAAGAATTGAGGAGCTTTCTGGGGACGTGTACGTTCCTCAAGAAGATCACGCCAAACCTTTCTGAGGTGGCAGCGCCCTTGTATAGAGATAGTGGTGCAAAAGTGCTTCAGTGGTCCTCATTTTGGAGGATGCTTTCCAAGTTGTGAAGTGCACCCTGTTTTCCACGACCATCCTTCACCATGTTGACTCTTCCAAAGAGTTTATAGTGTCTACTGATGCTTACAACTTCTCCATAGCGGCTGTATTGTTACAAGTAGGCGAAGATGGGATAGAGCATCCGGTGGGATATTTTTTCAGGAAAATGTCTCTGCCTGAGTTGAATTACGCCGTTTACAACAAAGAGTTACTAGTAGTGGTAAAGGCGCTGAAATATTGGCGTCACCATTTGAATGGCTCTACCCAACCATTCTGCATATGTACAGATCACCGTGCCTTGCTGTACTATTGCGCCCTTCATGTCCTAACCCCACGGCAGACCCTTTGACATGAGACCCTTGCCCAATTTGCCTTTTCTTACAAATTCACCAAGGCCAAGGATAATGGTTTGGCGGATGCTTTAAGCCGCAACCCTGTTTTACTCCTGATCCAAAGGAGGTAGAGATCCACAACACCCAGGTGATGATTCCTCCAAATAAAATTGTATCTCAACTTTCCTCTCCCCCGGCCAATGGGCCAGCGCTTGCTCCTCTGGAGAATGCGGAGGAATATGGTATGTTCAGAAAGGTGGTCCTTTCTCAGCCACTATCTGCCGAATATATTATGGTACTTGCCAAGAGCGCTTTAAATCAAGAGGACCTATCCAGGGGCTATCATGTAAATGATGAGATGGTGTGGTTTCAGGGGTGCCTTTGGGTACCTTCTGGACCACTGCGCCTGGAAATCATCTGGGACCATTATGATGGGATCACCATTGGTCATCCTGGGAAATCAAAGGCCTTGGATTTGATACGTCGCACATATAATTGGAAGGGCTTGCCAGCTCAGGTGGGCCAGTATTGTAAGGTGTGCCTGGTATGCAACCAGATGAAGCCAAATCTTCAACCTTTAGCAGGGTTGTTAATATCAGTCCAAGAGGCTGATGGGCCTTGGACCTCCCTCTCAGTTGATTTCATTGTGGAGTTACCAGTCTCAGATAGTTATGATGCCATCATGGTAGTAGTGGGCTGGTTCACGAAGTTTGCCCACTTTATTCCTTGCAGAACCACCATAACTGCAGCTGAGATAGCTAGGCCTTTTGTCATCCATGTGTTTGCGCTCCATGGGGTCCCCAAAAGATTATTAGTGACTGGGGACCCCAATTTACCTCCATGTTTTGGGAAGAGTTGTGTAAAACTCTTCATATTTGTCCTTGCCATTCAACTGCCTATCATCCCCAATCAGATGGGCAGACTGAACGAGTGAACCAGTGCTTGGAGCAGTTCCTGCGGTGTTACACCGCTGCGGATCATTCAGATTGGGCTTCTCACCTTTCTATGGTCCAATTTAGTTACAACAACACGTTGCACTCTTTGATCGGCTGTTTTCCCTTTTTTCGCCAGCCATGGCTTTAACCCCGCCTTTAACATGGAGCCCAGCTGTGGGTCGAAGGCTGAAGCGGTGGTGAACTTTGCCAAGACCATCTAGAAGGTCAACCAGGGGGTTTCCACAAGCTTGGAGGCGGCTATTCAGGTATATAA
>JAKSZP010000779.1:0-32702 GCA_022478985.1 Massospora cicadina | reverse complement strand
CACCCAAGGTATAGTCACCCACCACCTGTGGCCCCCAGCCACACCAAAGTGTGCCATGTCATATTTTGAGTTCTCTTTCTTTTGCTTTGCTCTCTTTTCCTGCTTCTGTTTTTTTCCGCCTCCTATTTTCTCCTACATATCAGATGTGTCTGTCCCCTGGTTGGCCATCCTTGTACAAATAAAATAAATACATACATACATACATACATAAATACATACATGAATGCATACATACATAGAATTTTTCCTCCATGGTCCCCTTGCCTTGAATAAAACATACATACTCTTTTTTTCCTGCGCCAGTCACTTAAATTTATATTTAAAATTTGAATCAGGAGAGTCAATTTAAAGTTAATAAATTTTTATTTGAAAAATAGTCAGTTTTGAAATGCAGCAGCCATCAGATATGATGCCTGCATCCACGCCAGCTGCTGCTCCTGTGTGGGGCAGTGGGCTGGTACCATCAAGTGTTTAACACTCAGGTGGTAAGCGTGCAAGGGTTGGATCAACCAGCCCTCCAAACACGATTGGGCGCTTTGTGCCTCCCAAGGAATTGGCGCTGCACCTTACCCAGATGCAACCAATTTGAGTTAGTAAAAATCTTGAGTTACCTCGATCATTGGTGAGATTTGGACTTCATGTTGAGTAAGGGCGCCTGTTCCCCTATGCAGATTGGCAGATTTTAGAGCTGTTGATGGAAGCATTTGCTTCCAGTGGTTTTGTGGATTTTCGCCCATTTAAGGGCTACTTTGATTTGGGCTTCCCCTCAGAGGAAGCTGTGGCAGTTGCCACTCAAATTTATTTATTTTTATAAAAATACTCCCATTCCTATAACCCACACATGGTTACCCATGAACACAATGAAGGTCATGAATCCTTTGGGCTTTCTTCACATCTTCCCCCCAAAGCTCCACAATGAGCTGCTGGCTGGTCTTAGCCAGTATGGGGGAATCCCAAAATCAATTTTATTGTTCTGCAAGGTGCTAAGCACTGTGCAGGATCTTGAGCAGTTGCAACAATTTCTCCACATCATGCAGAGACCGCGCAACAAATTCTGCCTCGCACCATTATCCCCTAGCGCCTGACTCGCCCTTTTGGGCTAGAGTCAAAAATGGCTGGATAGTGTATCCAGTTTGTCTAGAACTGGACCACTCAAAGGCGAAATGCCCTCATTCGCCCAACTGTGCCACTATGGAAGCAGCTGAACTCTTGCTCAGGCCCAAAATGGAGAGTGAGGGTGCAGTTCCACTCTGGGGATCAGTATTACCTCCAAAGCCTAAAAAATTGGCAAAGGTAAGTCTATAAAAAATTGAGACTGGATCTCAAATCCAAAATTCAGATTCAGTTGGAAAAATCCAATCAAACTCAAAAGCTCCATTTTATTTAAAATAATCCTAATTTTAAAGTGGTTATGGACCCTCTACTACTGCCTCCCAAGTTCGATCCCAGTAATGGACTTTTGGATAGGGGATGATTTTGACTGTGTTGGTTTTGCGCACCAATGCCCCAAACTGAGATAGTGAATAGCAAAGGCGGTCCATGGAGTTCCTGGCCTATCATATGCCACGCATGTAGGTTTTCCAGGTTTTATCCTCCTTTCCCATTTTCTTCACTTCCCTAATTGGTGTGGTATCATCCTCAGGTCGGCCCACCTCAAATAAAATTTAAAAAAATTTAAAAATCTAATTCCAAAATGGGTCACAATATTACCAATCGTGATATGCCTTGGCAAACGAAAAAGTGGTAATTCTGTGCCTCAGTCTGGGTTGTTGCCTCAGGAGGGCCCTGCACCTCCAATGCTTAACCCATGGTGGGTGTTGGAGGAAGTTAATGAGGAAAATGTGCCTGTAGCATCTGAAAATTATCTGTCTGATTTTTTTGTTAAAGATTTTGATGCTCCAACTTTGTCATTTTAAACAAAAAAATTAAGCCTAATTATTGAAATTCCCATACTCTGGCAGTTGAAGCAGCTGAGCACCAGCAAAATATTCCTGCACATGTAGAAGTTAATACAATTGCGGATGAGCTCAGTGAAGGTATCCCCCCACCTAACTTTCCTGAAGATTTTGGAAATGAATTTAAATCAGATCTTGTGGCATATGGTACCAGTGCATCTAAAGCTATCATAGTGGTAGCAGTGGCCTCAAAATAAAACCCAAAACAACAATCAACTATTTTGTCTAGACAGAAATTGGCAAAGTTGCCTGCCCTTTGGATTGATGCTGAAGAGAAGATTGCTAATTACATTGAAGCGTTGACACACGCTGGTCTCATGGCTGATAACAACTATCTCGCTCACCTTAAACCTCATCCCCAATATTATCCCACTCCCTTCCTCTCTGCTTTAGAGCGGTTTAGTGTAGGGGTGTTTGGAGATGAGAAGATCTTCAATTAACTGCCACCCTTGGCTGCACCAAAGTAAGGTTGTAGCTACTTTGGCCTAGTTGGAGGATGGTTTTTTTTGCTTTAACAAGCCTTTTTTTTCCTTTTAATATATTATTATATATGCCAGTAAGAAGGGTCCCCTGGTCCCCTTACCTTGAATAAAGCATACATACATACATGCATGCATACATACATACATACATACAACTTTTCTTTCCTGCGCCAATCACTTTTGAATTTAAATTTAAATTGAGTCAGACAAATCAATTGAGAAGTTTAATAAATTTTAAAGTTTATTCTGGATTTCGAAATGCAGCAGCCATTGAATGTGATGCCTGCATCTGAGCCAGCTGCTGCTCCTGCGTGGGGCAGTGGGCCAGCACCACCAAGCATTTATTGCTCAGTGTCTAAACGCATGAGGGCTGGATCAGCTAGCCCTCCTAACACAGTTAGGCACTTTGTGCCTCCCAAGGACTTGGCGCTCCACCTCGCTTACACCCAACCAATTTGTTTAAATTATCTGGAACTGACTCAGTCAGCCATTTGATTTTGCCTTTGGGTGGAGTACAGTCACTTGTTTCCTTATGCCAATCACCAGATTTTGGAGCTGGCGATGGCTGCATTTTCTTCTTCTGGTTTTGTTGATTTCCACCCTCTTAAGGGCTATTTGATTTGGGCTTTCCTTCAGAGGAAGCCGCGGCTGTGGCTGCCCAAATTAATTTAATCTATAAAAATACTCCAATTTCAATCACCTGCACCTGCTTGCCATCTGAAATGACTATGGTCTAGAAATTTGCGGGGCTTCCCTCTCATCTCCCCCCTCAGCAGCTCTACAATGAGCTGCTGGCTGGCTTTAGCCAGTATGGGGGAATCCTAAAATTGATTTTGTGGTCCTGCAAGGCGCTAAGCGCTGTGTGGGACCTTGAGCAGTTGCAACAATCTCTCCACATCATGTAGAGACCACCCAACAAATTTTACCCCGCACATCATCCCCTCAGCACCTGACTCACCCTTCTGGGCTAGAGTTATAAACGGCCAGGCAGCGTGCCCAGTTTGCTTTGAGTTTGATCATTTGAAGGCAAAATTGCCCTTGGAATGTATCAAAGTTTATCTCAGAATCAGTGCCGATGCCTGCAGACTCCTTGGCAGTGGTGCCCATTTGGGGCTCAATTCTGCCACCTAAGCTTAAAGTATTACCTAATAAAAAAGCTTAAAGTTGGGATCTGTTAATCTGCAATCCCGAGCCAAAGCCCAACCAGCGAATCAGAACTGGCAACAAGTTAAAATAAGAATTTATCATTAAGACTGATTCAAAATTCAGTCTCGATGATGAATTCATCATCAACATTAGCTCACAATTCACTTCTAAGCCAAAATTCTGCATCAGAAGCTTCAAAAATTTCAAAATAGGCGGTGATTGGTCCACCAATCCCAATTCAAAACCCATGGGAGGTTTTGGATGAGGTAAGTGATACAAATTTAATTTTAAATTCAAAAGTTGATTCAATCGACTTTTCTGAGTTTTATTTTGAAGATTATGATGCTAAATCTAATTGTTGCTTTCAACCCATAAAAAAATAAATTGCACTTTTGTTCAAGCCATCAACTAGCTGGTGCAGCTATTGATGCACCTGAAAATATCCCCTTACATATGGCTATTCACCAGGCCACATAGGAATTAATTGACAGTATTCCTGGCCCCAATTTCCCCAATGATTTCGTTGCTGAAAATAAATCAGACCTTGAGGAGTTGGTAACACTTGTGAGTGATGAAGTGATTGATGTTGCTACTGCATCTCAGTATATTCCAGGCACCAGAGTAACGAGTAAAGCAACAGATGAATATAACAATCTGCTAAATTTAAGAGTTGTTGCAGAAGGACATCTAGCTGATTAAATCGAAGCTTTAACATTAGCTGGTATCCTTGAAGACAATCCTACCTATGCCATCTTGATCCCCATCCAGAATATTTACCTACCCCATTTTTAGCAGCACTGGAAAGATTTTCCGTGCTAGCTAAGGCAGGTAAAGGCCACAATCCACAATCTGATTCCCCCTCTGCTATGTCAGGGTAGGTGGGAGCCTATGCTGATATGGTGAGAGGATAATTATTTTTTGCTTAAAAAAGATTTTTTATTTATGTCAACAAGAAGGGTCCCATGGTCCCCTTGCCTCAAATAAAAATACATACATACATACATACATATACACACATACACACATACATACATACATACATATATACATACCTATGTACATAAAGGGTGGTTAGCCTGGCAGGTAAAACTGCTTCCACCCTAGTGCAGGTTTTGATTTCAAAACCTGTACTGTCTAGGAAAATTCTCAGTGTGGTATATTTGTCCCAAGGTCAACCCACATCAAATATTTTTTCCTTGCCTTGAATAAAACATACATACATACATACAGAAGACAATTTACCATGCCTAAGAGCTTCTTATGAAATGGCTCCCTCCCCCTAACTTATCTGCTGATTTGGATGGAAGATACAAACTGAATCTCCAAGACAAGGAAAAGCATAATTAAATGCTGTCAGAGTGGAGACACATGCCTCCAAATATAACCCAAGTCTAAGCATACTGCAAATATAAAAAATATTGTTTTCCTACTCTTCTCTCGATGTGGAAAAGGCTTTAGCTAATTATATTGAAGCCTTTACTCTTGCTTGGACTTTGCCTGAAAATATTTACTTTCTCTCTTTGAACCTCATCCAAAAGATTCCCCCACTCTCTTTCTATTTGCTTTAGAGTAGTCTTGTTTAAACATAGTGAAGATCAGGGTCTACCCCCAGTCATACGTCAACTTTGACTATGCCAGAGTAGGTTAAATTCCCTTGATAAGTTGTGGGATAGGTTTTTAGCTTTAGAAAGTTTTTTACTCATTTTTTTGGTATGCTAAATGTTCATATAGCCTCCTGGTCCTATACTCTTGAATAGTCAAACATACATACAATGATTTTATTTATATAGAGAATATGTAATTATTACCATGATATAGATACGGCATAAAATTATCAGCAATAGGACTTTTATTATTTGCCATGACCATCCTCTGGAGGCTTGTTTGCAATTGGCTTGTACTACAAATATAAAAGTGCCCTGATTCCTGGGCGTTTGTTTCCTTTGCCTATTTTAGATATTAACCATCTACCTTGCCATTCTTAATTGACGTTTTAGAAATACTTTGCATCAATAAGAGCTTTGTGAATTATATGTGCATATCTAAGAGGAATTAATAGCTTGAAAATAATCTTGATCTTATTTTAGCCTCTAAAAAGCCTACAGCTAGTAATATTAGCATAGCAAGCCATTAACTACTGTCAGATGTATTACTATGGTTAGCTTACCTTAAGTAATAAAATCCAGCTGTTTATAACTGAGGGCTTTATGTATTTTAAAGGCTGTCTTCATAAAATACCTTGCTCTTTATGTGTCTACCTGTGCAACAAAGACTGTAGCCCCTGCGCAAATTTCTATAACTATATCTCATTACAGGTGACACATTCCTTACCTTATCTAGAGAGCTGATTAACCACGTATTGAAGATTTTGGTAGTTGATTTAGAGGACCAATGTATGCTGAAGCGTCCGCCTTCAAGTCCCTCAAAAATTACGTTTAACCTTTTCATCACTGTGTGATGAAATGATCAGCCACATTTCCGCCATATATTCTTATTAAACCAAAATCTTTCTGTGTTCTAATATGAAAAATAAATAGTTAGAGTATTGATACTACTGTAACAACCTTAGTTAAGGTTTAAATAAAGTAATTAAGACTAAAAACAATTATGTTAGGGTGATCAACTCCCTACAGAAGCTAATTTTTGCCCAAGGGCATGGATCTAAACATTAAAAGTTTTCTTCTAAACTTTTACCCAAGAACTTGAGCAGGTGGAGCAAAAGTTTATGGAGGAGCACAGTCATTTTCTACATTAATGAATAAATTTTATAATAGCTTATGAATGACTGTGGAAAGCTAGCCTCAGTTTGGACATACATTAATCCTCAAATACACATATTGATATAAAATATGATACTATATAGGCATCTGATGATAAGTGGAGATGTTGCGTTGGTGGAGCGCCAATTGCCTAAGATTTATGGCCGTCCCAATTAACTGTAAGTCTAGGCTCCCTGTTAACTCAATATTCTTAGTTATCAATTCATCTTTTTGACTACTTACCATCAAGTCCTGCTATTTCAGTAACCTCTAATTGCTGTAATAAAAGCACTTCATCTTTGGCTTCTCTGGAAACCTAAAGTTCTTTTTGTTTCTGCTTAGTGTTTAGACCACCTGGAAGTTCAATTGAAATCAATGCGTCCTTCATGGTCCTTAAAAATGGATGTCAATTCCTTGTTAATCCGCTAAACTTACCTAAGTTTGACAAAAATGTAGTTATAGTAAATTTTGTCCTTCTTGAGATATGCATATAGGATGCCCCTGGAAATGGTAAGCTGGCAACCATAATGATTTCTTTAAATTTGAAAAGACAGAATCTGTTAATTCCTAAACCAATTGAAGTCATGATAACTTAATTCAATTTCATAGACGCATTGTACAGGACTTTGGCAGAGCAGAACATGTGTCATTGCAGAAAAATTGTTTCTAATTAAACTATACTAAAAAAAGTTTTGAGGAATGGTAGCATAGCAGGGTGGTTCCTGCTCCTCTCTGGGTTAGTTTTAATTAAAACAGGTTCAAATCCTGCACAGGCTAAAAAAACTTGGTGTGGTATATTTTCCCCAAGGTTGACATGCCTAGTTTACTTTTCATAGTAAAAAAGTTTCATCACAGCTTATGATGACTGGGTTTACCATGAGGCTCATGCTCTCTATAAAGCAAAGGCACTAGTTAACTTTGATGCCTGATTGCTCTTTGGCATGCCTATGAACCCTACAAGGAGCTATATAAGGTACTTTACAGTGCATACAAAGAGTATGATAATATTAAATATGTAATTATCTTTTCCAAAGTGCTGTTACTTTTGAAATGCTAAACCCAAGTCAACTAAAGAAATGTTATACTATCAATAGGCTCATATCGCCCAGATTCAGTTCAAAACTGGTCTATAAGTTTCACTTTTATAAAATTAAATGGTAAGCATATAATTTGTCAAATATGCGACCAATTAGGATATTATACCTGGAATTGCCTTTCTTTGGTTTCTGAGCCTAAATGAAGTTACATACTCTAATACTGATGAATTCTTGATAAAAAGCAAGGAATAATATAAAAGTAATATTTCTAATTCCCACCAACTCTTGTATATGACTAAATATATTGATATTGATTATCTCTTAATATTGCACAAAATCCACTGAAATAATCATAGAGATTCGCTACCAATTTTATTTTTCTGGTAATCAGTAATTACAAAGTACCTGTAACACTTTATAACAGATAAAATCTCTTTTGTTGGTACTAATGATTAGGTCATGTTACCACTCTATCTATTAAAGATAGTGAAGATGTTTAACAAAAAAAGTAAAAAACAAAACCTCTTGTCCAACAACTTGTTTAACAAGAGATTACAGTCATCTTTGGTGATACCTCAACTTGGACGGGGTCAAGTGGCCATACCTATCAGGGCAATTAGAGGATCCAGCCTCAATTAAACAAAGATCTTTAACATTCTAACTCAGGCCAGAATGTTCAATTTCACACAATTTTTTTGGATGCTTACTTCTCTTATTGTACCAACATTGATATTACAATAAACAGTTCAAAGTCAGAGAAATGCAGAAAAATGGGGCACTAATTAGTATTTTGTCCACTAGACTAGCTATTAACTTTGTCTCATGATGGACATTGATCATCAAAAATTATATTTTTTTACCTTGAGGCCTCAGATGATAACATCTTTAGGAAATTATAGAGCGCTGCCATTATGATTTGCCCACTAGTAGTATCTGCTCATGCTATTGTGTTCCTTAATCAAAGTAATGATTTCCTTATTAGACCCTATCTAATCAGGCTTATAAGGTCAAAGTTGATTTTGAAGAGAACGCTTTATAAATTCTAGGACAAACGATTTTGCTATTTTACAATTAAAAAGAATAAACCACAGCGCCTCAGAATCCAGTGGTTTATAAACCTTACGTTTAAATGTGCATAGTGCCAATTGGGTATAAGAGGAATTGTGGCCATATCCTGTGGCTACTGTGACAGATTGGGCTCAGCATGATTCACATATCAACCTAATAATGAAATTTCAGATTTCACTGCAGATCCAAAGGTTGAGGTGGAAGTCTCCAGGATGGAGAAAAACAGATCAAAAATGGAGTCATAGGCAAGAATTCAGGGATTCAGGAATGAGGGCTGATCTGGAATACCCCTCAACTGGTGTCCTGAATCTTCCAAATCATGTTTTAATTGGATGTGGATCTTTCACGCATAATGGTCAGGTCGTCACTCAAAAGTCTATGGTAAAGGAGCCTAGTTAAGTAGTCTTGGATATGCTATAAAAAGGGGAAAACAATATCTGGTAATTCATAATCATTTTAAAAGAATTATTATTAAATCAATATAATATTTGCTAACTTAAAACATTTAAAAGCTTATTTATATTAAAATTCAAAAACCCAACTGGAAAGGATGATCTTGATGAGTGAGCTGGACTAGGAGTTGGCCTCATTCTCAACTCAATCATGGAGTCAGACACTGCTGCATGCATGTAACATCGCTGGAACCATAGTCAAAGAATACATCACAACCTCCAGTAATGGCGTGTAGGTTCAGGGGTGTATTTCCATCAGGCTGTCAGCCATGTGGTTGGTGACATGGTTTGTACTTCCCAACTCCTTCATCGCACATTGGTGTAGCCCACCCATTACATAAAACAAGACTCAAACACCTTCCTCTTCGTTTTGTGGGGCCCCAGGAGGAGGTGGTGGTCGCCAGCAGAGTAATTTGGAACTGACATTTACTGACTGTAGTTATGGTGGGGTTCTTGCTGGCATTTTTGTTATGTGAGGTGGGGAGAATATGGGGAGCATCAATTGTACAATCCAATGGAAGTCCCATTAAAGGTCAAATCACCTAAAAATTGCATGGCGTTGTCCATGGAGGCGCTGGACAAAATTCATCAGGTCATCATGTGAGTCCACTTCCAGGCGCAGTTTGTGCATGCTGTCATGGCTAAAATGACATCATAATGAGGACAAACGTTAAGGACAAAGCTGCATGTCAGGAGGCTAAGAAGGTGAAGTTGACAGGCCTCCCTGACCTCAAGCATACTTTAGTTCAACGCTGGGTTAAGGCGAGGTATTCCCAGATTGGTCCTAGGGATGCAAGAGAAGTTCAGCCCTGTATAACAGCAGGTGCGTTAAATGAACTAGCTTTTCAATTAATGAAAACGGTTTGCTTCAATTTATTGGTGAACGGGGTCTTAGAACCCATTTGGTTTTCGAAATTTTCAGTTTGGGTCAGCCTCTCCTACAATCAATAACCTGAGCTCAGTCGATTACCAAGTAAAGTTTGCTGCCCAATGGAAGCGTGCACTTATTGGTGCATCTTGGCTTAGACCCACTTCATCAATTGATTGTTACCCCAAATTCCTCTAAATTCTTTTTGTTGAGACCAATCTCTTTCATTGGTTTAACTTCCATCATAATAAATCCCTTTGCTAGTACACCTTTTTATATATGTTATCTTGGATGATCCTGTGCGCAGACCTCTTTGAGTAGGTCTTTAACAACGTCAACCATTTAATTTTAGCCACTATAAATCTATACGCCCATGCACCGTTGGGCCGACCAGGTTCCCTCCAACTGGGGTCGCCTATACACTACCACTAAAAGCACCGCATGGTTCCATTTTGGTTATTCCCTATAATGATAACCATCTTTGACCTAAGATATAGCTCAAGCACCCTCTGCTGGGCTCTAGTATTTTTAGTACTAACGACTAGTTCCCTGGCGTTGGCCCTGTGCACCATGCACTACTATTCTGGGAACAAGAGAGCTATAGAGACTCTCCTTACACATGCAACAGGAGGGGAATCTCCTTTTGACTCCAACTGGCCCAGGTGGTGGATGCGCTACCTTCAGAATTGATGGGATGGTTGCATAATCTGATCAAAGAAACAATGATGCTTGCTGAATTCAATGGAGGAATGCATGAAGTTGATTGATCGGGCAGCATGTTTGAATAAAGCAAAAGATGAGACGTGAACGGCGCTCCTAAAAGCTAGCCAGGGGCGGAGTTCAGAAGAATATGTGTGGATTTTCTGTCCACTGGAAAATGCATCCCAGGTAGCAGATTCCCAATCCTCACATATGTTCCGTCATGGGTTGCAGGCAGATTTTCTGGCAGCTCTGCTAGCGGCTAAGGTGAAGGGCACGCTGGTGGAAGAGGTTGCATTGGCAGTATAAGTTGTGAAACAATTGACTTTGGTCCATAACTGGCATGTAAGATTGATTTTGCCAGGGAAAGGAAAATCCCCAGAGAGTGGCCAGTCTAGTCAGGGGGTCTGGCACCAACTTCAAGCAATTTTGAAAATGTACAGGGGATTTCACTAAGGGAACGAGGAAGAGGCGCGGAAATAAGTGAGCCATGGCAGGGAAAAGTAAACATGCCTAAATATTTCTTATCCGCAATTTGCAATTTAAAGATTTAAATAATAAAAATCTCCTTCTTCACTTTATCTGAATTTATTTACCCCAGTGGAGTTGCATACGGATGGTGGAATGGAAGGAGCAATGGCCTTGGTAGATACTGGGGCAGAAGAGAACTACGTTGAGCTTGCAATGGCCAAGTGACTGAAGTTTCAGGTGTAGAGAGGACAAAAGTGGTATTTGCTGATGCATTGTGGAGGGCGCCCTTGTGGTTAGTGAGCCCTTTATTAAAAAGTACCGCAATATCCATTAAAATTATGTGAACAGTTCTGTGATATCGAGAATTTGGCTACTAGTGATTCTGAATGAGGAGGTAGTATTGGTTTTGGCCCCAAATTTATTTGCCTTCCAGTACTGTGACCCTGAATCTGAGGATGGGCCCAATGAGGAGAGACAGTTGGTTGGAGACAATTAAGTAATACTAATATAAAACCTGGGGGCCATGAAGGAGGAGGAGTTGTCAGAAGAATTCTAAGAGTTTGTGGGAATTTTTGGACTGAATAAAGTTTCACCATTCTCCAACACAGACCTGTTTTCATCCTCATTTCAATTCAAAGAGGGGTCTGGACTCCCCCTCGGAATGCCCAGACTATCCAGTGAATGAATGACAAAGGCCGCATTAGAGGAATATGTATTTTGGTGTTAAGCGAGAGGTTAATCAAACCATTTTTGTCCGCCATGGTGTCCCCGGTGTTACTGGTGCCCAAGGCGAGTGGATAATTATGGCTATGCATGGACCTCCGGTGGCTTAATGTGTTTATGGAGCCAGACCCTTACCCCATGCTATTGTGGAGGACATCCTCCTGATGGTCATGGGGTGCAACATCTTCACCAAGTTTGATCTGGCATATGCCTTTAATCAGGTACCCATGAGGACAGAGCACCAGAACTACACGGCGTTCAAATGACACCTCAGTAAGTTCAATACCATATTATGCCATTTGGGCTTCATAATGCCCCAGAGGTGTTTCATGTATGATCAAACAAATGCTAAGTTGGATGATTAGGCCAGTGTTACATTGCATACATGGATGAAATTCTTGTGTTTTCCCATTCATAGAGAGCACATGTACGTGATGTGCGGGAGGACCTGAAAGCTCTTGCTGAGGCAGGATTGCGGCTGAAGCCTTTGAAGTGTGAGCTTAGTAACAATTGGTAATGTTCCAGGGAAGTGTCGTGTCTGGGAATGGCTCAGGGTATTCCTGGATAAGCTACAGGAGGTGCGCGCGTGTAAATCCCAAACAGAGCAAATGGGAATAAGAAGTTTTTGGGAATGGTGATTTGCCTCTGGCAGTTCAGAAGAATCTATTACAGTTGTCCTTGCTGCTTACATGGTTGATGCGGGATTTGCCATTCATATGGGGGGAGGAAGGACATGTGTTCAATCAGATGAAGGAGAAGTGCAACTTGGAGCCTGTCCTCGCCCATCCAGAACCCAAAAATCCTTTCATGGTCCAGAAAGATGCCTCAAATTTTGCTGTGGGGCTTACTGTTACAGAAGGGGAGGATGGCCTGGAGCACCCAGTGTCTATTTCAGCCAGAAGTTGATTCTAACATAAAAAAATTATCTGCTTTATGACAAGGAGCTACTGTTGGTGGTCTCAGCGTTGCAGGAGTGCCAGCAACACTTGTTGTATGTGAACACCCTTTTGTAGTCTGGGCAGACCATCGAGTACTGGAGTACTACTGGAACCCAGGAATATAATTTAGCACCTAGCCCGTTGGCATGTGGAGCTGGTTTTACTTTTCCAAGTGGAGTATAGACCAGGGGCGGTCAACACCTTGGCGGATTGGTTGAGCTGGAACTCAGGGCTAGAATATGAGAATATGAGTTGGAGGAGTTTAACATGGTTGCCATGTTATGGTCAGACCAGTTTAGATGATAATAAGTGAGGAGATCAAACTGGGGGAGGAAATCTGGTAGTAGCAAAGGAGGTCGGCATTCAGTTGTCAGTTGTGGGCCGAGACAGCGGAGGGTTAAAAGCATAGTCATTATTGGACGTATGGGAAGAAAAACGAAATTTTGTATATGACTTGTGAGTGTGAGTTTCAAATTTGACGCCACAATGGGAGGTGCTGCAGGCGTTGCATGACCACCCATTGGCGGGGCATCTGGGGGTCAAAAATATGGTCAAATTGGTGCAGTGAAAATATTCTTGGGCCAGAATTTAGAATGATTTCATGAAATATGAAGCAGAATGTTTCTTTTGCATTCAATCAAAGCCTTTGAGGAAGCTGTCCATGGGTAAGTTGGTCCCCATCCAAATGATGAGTCAGAAATGGGGGTCAGTTAGCATGGATTTCATTATGGGGTTACCCAAGGTCTAAGGGAAGGATGCAATAATGGTTATTATCAATTGGCTGACTAAATATGCCGAATTTTTCCTGTGTATCTCCAATTTTTTGGCCAAGGATACCGCAAAGATTTTCATTGACAATATATTTGCCTGACATGTCCCACCAGCAGATTTCATTTCAGATAGTAGACCCCAATAAACATCAAAATTCTGTTCAAATCTACTCTGGAATTTGAAGACTCTCCCATGCTTGGCTTCAGTGTACCATCCCCAATCCAACAGACAGACGGAAAGGGTAAACTAGACATTAGAACAGTACCTTTGATGTTACTTTTCAGACTGGCAGGCTTATTGGGTCGCTTGGGTCAGATTGTCCCAGTTTGACTATAATAACCACTGTCAGTTATTAGTGGGGATGACCCCATTTTTTGCAAACCATGGGTTAATTCTGGCGTTGGACGGGGGTCAAGTGGTGGACTATGCCATGGGTGGATGAATTATCCCACAAGGCGATGAACATTGGGAAGAAGTTACAAGGGAATCTGGAGTGCGTTATAGTGCAGCAGAAGCAATACATGGACTGACAAAGAGCGCTGGACCCGTTTTTCACTCTGGAAGATTGGATGTTGGTGGTGGTGAAAAATTACGCCATACTGGTGAAAAGCTGGAAGCTTGGACCAAATTTCTTGGGTCATTTAAGGTGATTCAGGTTATCAATAAGCTTGCATTCAAATTGGACCTTCCAAAAGGGCCAAAGGCCCATCTGGTCTTTCATGACTCACAACTCTAGGAGTTCTAAGGGCGAGGACCAGAGAAGCCTGGACCTCTAAGCCTTTGTGATGAGAATAACCGGGAGTATGAGTTTAAGAGGAAAATGAACATTAATGTATGAGAGGCTAGTGGCAATTTTTGATGAAGTAGAGAATATCCGGTGGAGGAGGTGACCTGGCAGATGCTATAGGAATGTGCGCGCTGCCCAGAGAATATTCAGGAATTCTTGGCTTCACAGGAGCTGATGTGACGGATTGGGCTCAGCCTGATCTGCACATCAACCTAATAGATGAAATTTCAGAGGTTGCCGTGAATCTAAAGCTTAAGTTGAAGGATTTCAGGCCAGAGGAGGAACGGATCAAAACTGAAGTCATAGGTAAGATTTTGGGGATTCAGGAATGAGGGCTGATCTGGAATACTGCACAACTGATGTTCTAAATCCTCCAATCATGAATCTAAGGGATGTGTAGCTTTCAATTACAATGATCTTATTGTTGCTTGAAATCCTAGAGTAAAGAAGCCTAGTTAAGTATGCTTGGCTATGCTATAAACAAGGGAAAACAATAACTGGTAATTAAGTTTCGTTTTCTAATAAAATCATTATAAAGTCAATATAAATATTTTGCTTGCTTAAAACATTTAAAAGCTTTTTTATATTATAATTCAAAAAACCCAATTGGAAAGGATGATCTTGATGAGAGAGTTGGCCCAGGCGTTGGCCTCATTATCAACTTTATCATGCAGTCAGACACTGCTGCTTGCATGTAACATCACTGGAACTGTAGTCCAAGAATAAATCACAACCTCAAGTAATGGCGTGCGGGTTCAGGGTGGATAACGTCAGGTTGTCAGTCATGTGGTTGTTGACTTAACTCATAATTCCCAACTTCATTGTTGCATATAGGTGCAAACCCACCTGTTACAGCTAAACAACTGATCTTAGGATCCAAGGTCATTCTTCTATGAGCTATTTAATGTCTAAGCATTACAATGATATACAAATTATCGTGAATAATAATCTAAGATTTTCTTAAGGGTTATACGGCAAGATATCCAGCTATAATGTGGAAAATTGAACGTGAGACAATTTACCATGCTTGGGTTAATCCTTTCTTACCATGGCAAGATCAGTTTTTAGATAGTTCATATTGCTATCCTATTCAAATTAAGTAGCACAAAACAGTTACTTTTGATCATATACCGCCAGTTGAGGACATTTAAATTATTCTGATTTCTGGTAATCTGGATGACTTTAGTTTGATGGCAATAGATAACAATCTGTATGTTCTTAGTACCTTGGGAACGCCTCCTTGGTGAACTAAAAAAAGAACCAAGTTCTGGCCCTTTTTTGAAAAGTATGTGTTTTTTGCTAAAGACAACTTTGATTTTGTTGTGCACATTATATGTTACACCATACAATGCCTAATCATCTGATAATTTACCTACATTCTACTAGATACTTAAAAATGACAAATGAAATCATTAATAAAGAAAAATGACAGGATGGTGCAACATGGGATGTTAGTGCCCTCCAAGAGTCCTTTAGCCTCCCTGGTGTTGATTACTAAAAAGAAAAACAGTATAATTTTGTAATACTATGATTTCAGGAAGCTCAACTTAATACCAAGTAACACTCTGTTAGATTTTTAACTAGATGGATTCCTCCAATGGTTTAGCGAGATTTAAGATAAAATGGCCAATCCCAGTGGAATGGCTCATTTGTTTGAATTTCATGATTAATTAGCTAATTGCTTAGTCGTTGCTCCCAAATTGGGTTGAGCCAAATCTAAGTATTCCGCCAAGATTGGAAGTTAGAATAGAGGGGGCTAATCAATGTCCCCAAATTGGTATTCAGATCACTGGCGACTAGTAGCTAAGGATGATCAAATTATAATTATTTAAGTAATGTCAGTGGAAACTGATGATCCCATGTTTGAGGCGGCTGAGGTTGTTTCCAGCGCCTCATATTTAATATCCATATCGCCTGAAAAAGGCGATTCCCCAATTGATTGACTAGGAGAGTTGATCCATGGTGTCAGTGAGATCCATGTTATTCTGAGTTTCCAAGCAACCAAAGCTGTTTCCAGCGCACAATTACAAGTTGAACCCACAACTATTTATTTATATTGAATAATTATACGGCTCACCAGAGACTGAATGCTGAGGATGAGCTGAAACTGTTATTTGGTCATCAGGAAGGATCAGAAGAGAGGGCTGACACCAGGAAGAGAGTAAATGTAGCGGAAGAGAGAGTGTGTGGTTGGCTGAAAGGTCCAGCAATGAGCCAATAGGTCAGAGATGGGTGCAGTAGCCCTTTTGCACATATAAATGCTTGGTGCTTCTCTCTCAATAAAAATCTCCTTTTGACTAATATTCTTTTTAATTAAGTTTATATTTATTTATGTATTGAAGGTTAGGCTGGGGGTATCCACAAATGGTGCGGGTGACATGCCAAGGGGTCAGCTTGCGCTGCTGGTCCCATCACCTAAGGCAAAATGGTATTGGTCAGCCAGTTTTAATACTGGTTGGCCTGTCAACCAGCAGAGCCCACTATCACCAAAAGCTATTTTCTGACAGTGGTTCTCACTTAGTTGGTCCTGCTGGTTAGTGCCAGAGTAGCTGACAGGCGGGTGGGGAGGTGGCGGGGATGAGCTTCTGATTCAGCTGGAGAGGGGAAGAGCATTCTGGTGTGACCCCAAACTGGTAGATGTGTTCCGAAAATTGTTAGTGACAGGGAGGGGCAAGCCATGGACGCCTGCCCCAGACGCCAAGACTGGAAGTAGGAGAAATACCATCTGGTTAAGTGGAGGGAAATGGAAGAATTTTAACCAGATGGATTCCTCCAATGATTAGCAAGATTTAGGATGAAATGTCCAATCCCAGTGGAATGGCTCATTGACTGAATTTTATGGTTATTTAGGTGATTGCTTAGTCGTTGCTCCCCAATTGGTTTGAGCCAAATCTTATTATTGCGCCAAGATTGGAAGTTAGAATCAAGTGGGGCCGATCAATGGCACCAAATTGATGTTCATATCACTGGTGACTAGTAGCTGAGGATAATTAATTTATGATTATCTTAAGTAATGTCAGCGGAAACTGATGATTTTATGTTTGAGGCGGCTGAGGTTGTTTCCAGCGCCTCATATCTAAAAATCAAATAAGCCTGAAAAAGGCGATTCCCCAATTGATTGACTAAGAGAGATGAAACATGTTGTTGGTGAGAAGCTATGTTACTCTGAGCTCCCGAGTTACTGAAGTTGTTTCTGGCGCACAATTACTAAGTCAAATCCACAATTGATATTTATTTTTTTATAATTATATGGCTCACCAGTGACTGAATGCTGAGGTTAGCTGAGACTAATATTCGGTTATCCAGAAGGATGGAGAGAGAGGGTCAATGCCAGAAAGAGAGTAAGTGCAGTGGAAGAGAGAGTGTGTAAAGCTGAAAGGTCCAGAAATGAGCTGATAGGTCAGCGATGGGCTCAGTAGCCTTTTTGTATATAAAAATGCCTGGTGCTTCCCTCTCAATAAAGATCTCCCTTTGCCTAATTTCCCTTTTATTTAATTTTATATCTATTCTTATGGGATGGGGGTTAGGCTGGGGGATCCCCAAATGGTGCGGGTGACATGCCAAGGGGTCTGCTGGCGCTGCTGGCCCTGTCACCTAAGGCAAAGCAGAAATGGTCAGCCAGTTTTTGATAATGGTTGGCCTGCCAACCAGAAGAGCCCACTGTCACCAGAAAAGCAATTTTCCAACATACTCCTATATGCTAACTTTAATTGATGATGTACTAGACCCTTTGGGCGGTACATAATACTTTAAGCCATGAATTTTATTCTGGCTGTTGGCAGAATGAGCTGTCCATTTTCTTCTAAAAACTTGGTGCCTTTATTTAAATTATTAAAAACCAAATACAAAGTAATTGTTAAGAGGAATGTTGGAAATGAGATTTTTGGCTGGAATAAAAGGCTGGAATTACCTGTAGGTGATTGGCTAGCATAGCCAAATATTATGATCAGAAATCACCATTGCTAGCCATGGTTTTTTGTCAGAGGTCTTACAAGCCATCAGAGATTAAGTCTTACTTTAACCTATAACATTTGATGGTATATCTGGGGGAATCTGTGCGCAAGGCTAAAAAGCACCCCAGAATAATATGCAAAAATTTATGATCCGCACAAACTGATTGAAAAAATTCAATTGTTTTAAGAACCAGATCTTAGTAATGGGGCGCTTGTGGATCAATTTCTTGGCTGTGATTGCCAAGTGTAAAATTTATATACAGTACTGGTAGATGAAGGCTTAATTTCATCAGTTGGGTTTGCAGCATTTTCACAAAAAAACTGTTTTGCAAGGGATGTAAAACTTGTGAAGATTATTTTTTCAGAAAGTTTGTACCTCATCGTGGACTAAGACCATTTAAATATGGAGCACTTAAAATCTCAGTAGCTAATGCTTGCCTCGCTTTTGGTGCACGCTGGGAAGTTTTTAAAAGGGTAATCTAGGCCACATTGATTGCCCATCTTAATGGCCCAGTGTATAATCTTCCATTTTACAAACACTGGTTGGAGGAAAATAATTTGCAATTTCGGCCCAATAACAACCAATTAAGTCTTTAGTTGGTATTATTCCCCTAATCCGCTCAGCTGTTAAGGTATTAGGGTCTTGATGGTGGGTTCAGCGTAGGCTTTGTAGGTGTCTCCTGAATTAAAATTAGAATGTTTTTATGAGTGATTTGATTGAATTATTGGAGTATTTGTTTCAAAATCAATTGCACTCCTCTTATGACATTGCTAAGTTCATCTATGATTTTCAGGACAATACTCCATTGAATATGGTTGGCATCCCACGCTGCAATTTTGACAATCAGATGCTTTGCTGAACTTCCCATTTGCATAGCCACCAGCAATAGAGGCCCTTCTGATATGTGGGCAGAGTTGGGTGGGTTGCTATCCGTTCCCATAGGGAGTGTGGTAAATAGGTTTTGGCTGAACCTGGTTCCAGGCACAGTTGACGCCACATATGATACATAGGCAGCACATGCGCATCTGCATCATGAGGAGTATGAACTGGTTCATATCCTCGTGTTTTAGTTTTATAAACAAATCAGGCCCATACCCCCTTTTCTATTGATATTTAAAATTGTTTCAATTTTGAATGGCGCCACTTTCAATTTCACCAAAGGAAAATGCAGATGAGCACTTTGCCTTGTGCTTAAGCGTTAGGATTATCAGTAGCACATGGGAAAATACCAAAGTTCTGAGAGGATGAAGATGATATTTGCTTGCTGTCAAGATTCAAGATAATGTGCGAGCTACAATCCCTACTTCTGTTTGAGCCTCATTAAGTCAACTTTCAAACCCTCATGATTGAAACCCATCCTTGAAGAAATTAATGAAAATTTTAATAAGGAAGCACCACGCGCCTGTGAATTGATGGAGATGCCTCTTAGAATTGCACCTCTGCTTCCCAAACTTTGGAAGGCGCAGCTTCCACCATCACAGTCATGAGGACAACACAGAACAATGAGGGAATCAACTAGGCGGGCGATATGGAAGGAAGTGAAAGATCCTGATCAAATGGGGCCATATAGATCATTTGTCATCGTGTCCTTACTTGCCTTATAAATAAAAAAATTTTGTAGCTCAACAAAGTAGTCTATTTCACCCTATCTTTTTGTCTTTATTGGCCTCTATGCTAGTTTTATATCTTTGAGCCCATTTTTGAACCCTTTGCTACAGTCAAGAGAACAGTTATGCCGAGAGAAGTGGTGCTCACTACAGGTTCTCAAAGCTGTCCAAAAGAAAACATCTATTACAAAAAAGGAAAATTACAGAAATCAAGAAAGCCAACCTACCAATCCATTAAGAAGAGTAACTCAATGGATTAGCACCTATAAGTATTAAGTATCTCCTCTACATCCTGTAAGCCTAGATTTTTGGGACATCATATAATCTACCATTATATCCGTTGACCATACTGAGCATCAACTCCAATATGAGAACCTCAACGAAATTATTCAACAACTACTTTTGGCATAAACTCTGAGGGAGGCCGCTCTGGTTGCTCCTGAGCTTCTTTAGTGCCTTCCACGATGTAATATTTAAATACCTCAGCCCTACACCCCGTGGGAGAATTGGCTTTGGATACTTAATGCTACCTCTGAAGTTTTCGTCCATCCATCCATATACCACATCCTACAAATAGTTGGGTTGCACCACCATCATGTAGCATGACAATTAGATGCTCGCTCAAACTCTACATTCAAATTTTGTCAATTTCTATATTTTTACCTCCTCCTTTATTCATGACAATTTAGAATCCAATGTTGTTAAACTTCAGCTGATCAATGAGGCTTGTAATCAACTTACTATTTTGGATAGTGGAATTTCAGATTATCTTGAGGACCAAATTAGTCAAAATGTGCGGCTGCATAAGTCCACCTGGAGCCAACACCTCAACCAGATCAAGGAATTTGTGCAGACACTCCAGAAGCACTACTAGGAGTCAGCCTCCCTCGACATTGTCACCAGGAGTGAAGGGCCTAAAGGGCCTATGAGACCAGAAGGTCCAGAAGGGCCCCAAGGGCCCGTGGAACACATAAGGAACTTTCCGTCCCACGGTGCCTATTCCTAAAGATCCTAAAAACTCCTAGAAACAAGATGTTCTAATGGCGCTCGCTGGTTTATAGGATCTAATATGAATTGTGGCTCAAGGTTTAAGCTCCAAGTGGATGGGATCCCTCTTGATTCCAGATTCTCAATCAATGCCTAGTCAGATGAAATGAAAAGTTCTTTTCATTTTCTCAAGCTCACCAATAACCACATCGTCCAGATTAAAAAACCTTTAGCAGCTTTGAAGCTCACTTGAATTAATTTTTAAAGTCATCTGCTCCTCCAATGCTAAAAAATTCAAGCTCTGAAAGAGCAAGTTACCCTTAAAGCCTTTATTTTTCTAAACCGATTTTGGGATGAGATTCAGAAGTATCTAGAAGGATTAAGAAGATGTTGGACCAACAAGCTCCTTGTAACTAAGCTGAATATGAAATTTTGAGCCTGCACTGATTCCTGCCATCAACACTCTACCCATTTTGTTGTGACTAACTCTATGTCTAGTTTCAAAAAAAATCGCTCCAGGACAGGAAAGTATTAGCTCCTTCTTGTACTTTATGAGAACTTGATGAAGGAGGCCACTGACCATCAGAAGGTGAGGCACATTAACCAATGCCTGCATAGTGCCGCCAAGAAAATATGGAACCCATTTAAAGGAATGTCATATCTGGGAACAACTTTGCCTAACTCTAATCCAAGAAACTGTAAGCAATCATAGTCTGGACAATCAGAAGAAGGCGGTCATGGTCATTCATTTGGACAAAGCAAAAAGTCCTGTGGATTTTTGCCAGATGATTCTATGTATAAGTACAACCTTTGATAACCATTGATCATAATACATTGGAGACGCCATAACAGCGGTCCTCTCCAAGCTGGGATTCTATCCTGATGTTTAAATGATATAATTCAAAAAACAGCTTACCTGTATTTGAGAAATTAAGGAAGTACTTACTGAAATTCCTGCACCTATCCTGCATCCCAAGTCCTTGGCATTTACCTCTCACAGCTGTCCTCAAGTCTATATTGTCAAGAACCAGAAGAACCCCAGACCTTGATGCTCCTACTGCAATGGTTTCCATCATAACGCCAAGACTTGTCGAAGAGACTTGGCGAGGAGGCAGGAAAAGGGCATTCAGCATGAATAACGAGGCACTTCATGCTGACATCCCTGTACCACCTAAGAATGTTTAGCAGCCTCCAAGGAGTCTAACACTGTCACACCAGAAGATGACTTGGTACCAGTCTATAACAAAGAACCTGATAAGGCTTACTTTTCTGATAAATCTCCAATGCTCCTCACTCTACACCACAGTTTAAGAGCTTAGTCTTATGCATCGCCACTTGAGTCCACAAAATCACTTTTATATACCTTTGTTGATAGTGGTTCCACTTATGAATGTCATTTTTGTCTAGATTGATAAATCACATCAAAATTGCTTAAAACTTTCCCCATTACAAGAAATATGACATGGCTGGGACATGATGCCCTCAGTTCATTGGGGCCTATTCTAGGCTTCCCATTTGCTTTGGAAAGCATTCAGTGAGTACCTCAGCCATTGCATTAGACAATCCAAGTTACAACCTATTCATAAGGACCCAGTTTTTTCGTGACTATTCCTCCATCATGCACTAGAATAAAGGATTCTTATCCCTTCTAGGACATAGGGTCCTTTTGATATCTGAGACTCCACATGGTGCCAAGATGGAAGTTAAAGCTTAGGCTTGCCTGTTGGAAAGCGAAAGTCAAATTGAAAGGCTCAAATACCATGTAAGGGGTTTTAAGTATGGACACCCCTTGAAGTAGATGGGCAAGAGGGCAAGCCTATAACTTGCCTAAACTGACTACTATCCCGCCAAGATCCTAGGTCATCGTTGATACCTGGGTACATATCAATATCCCTTCAGGTTAACTTCTGGAAATAAGAGGCATATATAACCTATCTGTTAAGGAGGTTTTGACCTGTCTAGGAATTTGAAATCCTGCCTATGCTGGATCCATATTGGTGCTGCTGGATAACCTCACTGACAAACCTAGGGATATAAAGCCCAATATTTCATCCGCTTATGTTCGCCTTCTTCCTGTAGAGTTCATCTATGATTTTTACAGCTTGGAAGTCTAAATTATTTTGAGTAAGTAAACACCCCTGTCAGAAGTTCTAGCTGACATCTCCATTGGGCAAGAGCTCAACAGAGGACAACAGAGCCAAGTTAAGAAACTACTGGAGGAATACTCATGCCTCTTCTCAACCTCTACCTATGAAATCAGGAAAATCAATGGCGCTTTCCATCATTTATGAGACTGGGGACCTTCTATTCATTTGATCCTTTCCCTACCGGAAGAGTTTTGTTGAAGAGGCACAAGTGGCTGTTGAACTCAAACAGCTACTTGAAGCTGGGTATTGGTACCTTCTAGTAGCCCTTGGTCCTAAGCCTCCTGTCAGTTCATAAGAAGGATGGCAGTCATCATGTAGTGATGGACTATCAAAGACTCAACTCATTACTAAGGTGTACAATCACTTTAAGCCCAGGATCAATGACTCTCTCTGCTTGCTGGCCGATTCTCAATATTTTTTCACTATGGATCTCATAAGCAGGTACTGAAATATAGAGATAGCACCTGAAGATTAAATAAATTTGCGCTCATAACCAATGAGGGGTTATTAAGCCAACGAGGATGCCCAAGGGCCTTTGCAATGTACCTTCCACCTTCTAACGCACCATGGACGGGACCCTAGGGAACTTAAAGCTATCCTTTGTCCTCATATACCTCAATGATATCACTGTCTCCTTGCAAACTTCAACAGCCACGTGAAACATCTCCAGGATTATTTTAATCATCTTATAAAGGCCCCAATAAAGCTCATGCCTTAAAAAACTCTTTCCTAATTTGAAATGGAATTCCTTAAGCAAGGTCTCAAAGCATGAAATTCAGCCTATCTTGGATAAAGTCGATGACATTAAAAGATTTTGCGCCCCACAGCCTTAGGGATATTCAGCTATATTTCTTGGCATGTTAAGCTATTATTGTTAGTTTATTTCTTAGTTTGCTGACTTAGACAAACCCCTGATCTAACTTTTACAAAATACTTACCTTTTAAGTGGTGGCCTGAACAGAAGCAGGCTTTTAATGCGTCTCAAAACGCCCTTTGTACTAAACCTATTATAGTTTATTTACGTTTTGACTATATAATTTGTTATTTACTAATGCTAGTGACGTCGCAGTTGGGGCCATCTTAGCTCAGAAAGATGATATACCAGTTCTACCACCCAGTGGCTTACTTTAGCTAGATCTTAGCAATGTTGAACAAAATTATAGCATTAATGAGTGCGAGTGCCTGGCTGTGTATTAACGTCAAGAATTTCCAGCCATACCTATATGGCACCCATTTCACCATCTCCATTGACTAATTCTTGTTCCAATGGTTGCAGCAGATAGGACCTAGATGGATGGTTAGCAATATGGGTACTAAGGCTGCAGAAAAACAATTTTACTGTTGTTTATCGCACAGGAGCAATTCATCAGAACGCTGCTGGTTTCTTGAAGATGCCAGTACTAGCTGCCTTGACTCCCAAAGAAGACTGACTATAAAATCTGTCGGCTGTCCTGAGCAATGGGAGTTGAAAACTTCTGAGATAGAAACCAAACTGCAAAAGATGAACCAAAGACATTCAAATTAAAGATGGAATGCTGTATAAAAGAAAATAACAAGAAATGGCTCACTTTTATTGCCCTTCTGCTTGAATCAATGTTATTCTTAGAGGACACATGACTGTAAGAAATGAGGCATTGAAAATGATTTATGAATGTCTAAAAAAGTGATGCGATTGGGATCAGATGGTTAAGACCATCCAGGAGGTTCTAAAGAACTATATAACTTATTGATCCTAAGGAAGGCTAGTTTCTGGTAGCAATATTCAGTTGTGGCTCCGTCAACCCCTTTAATGTCAGAAAAATTTATGTTGTAGGCCCTTTGCACACTGGACTACATGGCCATAAATATTTCTTACTAGCCGTGTACCATTTGACCAAATGAGATGAGCAATTTCTGTTCCTTCTGCCACCACAAAAGCCACAGCACAATTCCTTATTTGATCCATTATCACTCAGAATGGACTCCAACAAACTTTACTTTTGGACAATGGCTAAATTTAACCTCTTAGGTAGTCCAAGAACTAACTTTATTTTTAACTAACCAAAATTTCACTGCCCCCCTATAATTCCTCACCCAGTGGGGTGAGGGAACTTTCTAATGGACTTTCTTAATCTATTTTGAAGAAGATGGCCACCTCCAACATTATGCGCTGGAACCTCTATTTAACCAACGCTTTGCTCTCTTACTGGAAAAGCTACCACCTAGTAATCAATATATCACCCATTGAAGCTTTATATGTCATACCTTTCGACAACCAAGTAGTATTTTTCCCCTACTTGATACCTCTATGCCTGAGAACTCCAATTTGATCATTAGGGCCTTAGCCCAACTAGATTGTCCAGCCTAAAGCCCTAACCACTCAAGTAATTGTTACTACCACAGCAAGGGAGACATCCCAATTAAATCATGGCTGACCCTCATTTACCAATTTTAAATTAGGAGACCTAGTTGTCTTTTATCACCATCAAACTCGAAGTCAACAGAATAAGCTCAAAAAAATGGTATTGACCCTAAAAGGTCATTCATAAGGTAAGCTCTGAATACTTCATTGTAGACGTCAATCAGGGGGCAGTGGCAAATCAAGTACATAGCCTATTCCTATGGCTTTACTCCCCTCCAACGGGATTTTAAGGGAGTGATGTTGGGATTTAAGATGATGAGTGAGCTGAGATCCCTATTCTGAAATTGAGCCTTATTAAGTTGACTTTCAAGCCCTCGTGATAAAAACCTGTCCTTGAAGTCACCAATGAGATTATTAATAAGGAAGCATTATGCGTCCATTGATTAATGGAGATGTCTTCTGTAATTTAACCTCCCTTTTCCGAACCTTGAAAGGCATGGCTTCCACCAATATGATCATAAGGTGCTGAAGAACAATGAGGTCTTCAACCAGGCGGGTAATTAGAAAGGAAGTTATAGAACCTGATTGTATGGTGTCATGGAAGTCCTCTCAGCATTTTTGTCCCCACTCGCTCTATGAATCTTTAATCCTTATAAAACAAAAAAGGTAGTCTATTTTACACCAACTTTTCATCTTTATTGACCTCTCCACTAGTTTTAAAGTTTTATGCATATTTTTGAGCCCTGAATTATACACTAGAACTGTTACTATTAGAATTTCACATTGCCTCTGAGGTTCAGGCGCATGTACTTCCAGTAGGCCATTCTAGCCAGCATGCTAGTTAGCACCTCTCAGAATAACAGTTTTCAATGACACCAAAGTTTGAAAATGGCCTTGAGGCTGTAAAGTAGATAGGTTTAAAAACAAAAATATGGGGCGAATATAAAGCTACCATATTGAGTTAGAAAGCGTCAATATCTATAGGGCGTGTGGGCACATTGTGCCTTAAGGATCTTCGCAGCTCCATACAATCAGGATCTTTCACTGTTTTCTGGATCAACTGCCTGTTTGGCACCCTCATTTTTATGCATCGTCCTCAAGACCACAGCGGTGGGGGCCGCGCCTCTCAAGATTCAGAAAGCGTGGATGAGATTCCTGAAGGTGTTTCCATTGATTCTCATGTGCATGTGCTTCTTGATCAAATATAGTACTGGTGCCTTCAGGGTAAGGTAACGTTCATGCTGGTTTGAGAGTCAATCTACAGAGGCTCAATTCAGGAGTAGGGATTTTGGCTTGCTCATCATCTCAGTTCCTGACAACGCTCCCCTCAAGATCCTGTCAGGGGGGTATAGGTCCAAAGTAGTCGTCCATGTACTCGATTCACCACTGTCCCCTGTTTGACATCAGTAATGGAGTACTCTTAGTTCAACTTATCAGTGATATTACAAGGTCTGAACCAAAGAACTTTGAGCTTGTTCTATCAGCTTTCAGGTCAATGGTGAAAAAAAGAATGAGGTCACTTAATTGAAAAATTGGTAAAGAGGTTTTGAAGCTTCAAATTACACTTTAAAACTGTCAGGTCTTCTCTCAAAGTTACTTTAAAGGACTCTCCAAAATAAAAGTTTAGATTATATAGAAAATTATTAACTCACGAAAAGAATTAATTTTCTATTATTAGAAAGACTTGATTTTTATAGGTTTTGTTTACCCTCACCTTTGATCAGATCTTTTCAATCTCTGAGAGATTGAGTCTTCTGAGAGTACTTGATTGGGATAAGCGTGATCATATTTAGAAGAATTGATGATATCAAATTCATTAACCTCCCTTTTGGCAACTGATGGAGGAATATTGGGGGTCATCGATTCAGTGATCGAAGAAATTGGTGAAATTATGACACTTTACACCACAAGATTTAATTGTGGAGGAAGATGAATTTTCAAAAACCTAGGATGAACATGACTTAAAAAATACCAGTGTCAGCATGAACAATTTATCACTCAAGCCCCCTCAGAAAATGACTCAATAAGGACCCAACCTGCTAATTTTCTAATATCTCCATTTGCTACCATACCAAGAAGGACAGTGCATAACTAGTCTTCAATCTGATATTCAGGTAAAATGGGTTTATGTTGATTGCTCCTCAAGGTCTCCTTTTTGGAAGTTACTTCAATTGACTCCATGGTTTGAGCCTGAAGGCGGATGAACTCATCAGCCAGATTTTGCATGACTAAATCTGAAATTTTGGGAACACTCTCATTAAGTATCGCATGGACAATTGAGGAACAGAGGGATCTTGTCCATAGATACACTTAAAAGGTGACATCTTTATACGATGGTAACTAATTTGGTAAGCAAACAAAGCACTAGTCAAATAAATGTTCCACCAAGATGGGTCAGAAGAAGCCATTTTTCTTAAAATAGAGGCTAAGATCCCATTGACCCGCTCAATAGCCCCATTAGCAGATGGATGATAGGGAACAACAAACTGTTGTTCAGTATTAAATAATTAGGATAGTTCCTTTTAAAGTTGTGAGGTAAAATTGGTCCCACTATCCGACATAAGGACCTTAGGACACCCATGCTGTGTGATAATTTTCCAGTAAAGGAACAACGCAGTAGCCTTAGCAGAGAGATTGACAATGGTTTGGCCTCGACCCATTTAGTTAAATAGTCAACAGCTATAATAATGTATCAGTGTTCATGCAACCTTAAGGCAAGGATCCAACAACATCAATACACACCACTTTGAAAGCCTTAGTTGGTGGAATCACATGATGTTGATAAATAGAATTAAAAGCTTCTTGGCTTTTACAGGTTAGGGATGCATCAAGAGCCTCTTTAATAGAAGCGGTCATATTATTCCAATAATATCTGGATTTCAATCACTCATGAGTCTTCTTTAGGCCATTGTGACCCACTTGACCATGCCCTTCCATAAAAGCATTAAACCGTGAGTTTGGATGTAGGAGGGCTGCAATTTAAAGTTGATCTTCTTATACAAAGATCCCTCTAGTATCATGGTGTCCTGGGTAATGGCCTTAAGGTAGCCTCAATCTGCTTCATATTACTTTATCCCACAGCTCAGGTCGGCCAATAAGGGCATATAATTGCTCCTCCTTCTGGGGATCCAAGATTGACACAAGCAGCCGTTACAGGCCATCAGCATTTTGATGCATGGTACCTGAGCAATGAAAAGGCAAAAAATCAAAATTTTGCAATCGCAAGGCCCAATGAGCAAACCGCTTATCTGGATCCTTCATATTTTGTAACCATCTTAGAGAATAATGGTCAGTAACAACTGAGAAGTGATTACCATATAAGAAGGATCAAAAGTTTTTGATTGCCATAATTACAGCGAGGCACTCCTTTTTGGTCACACTGTAGCTTTGCTTGGCCTTGGATAGGGTCTTGCTATAGTAGGCCACCAGATGGTCAACTTTCCTCGTCATACTGAGACAGGATGGCCCCAATGGCAACATTACTCGCATCAATGTGCAGAATAAAAGCCTTATAAAAAAGATGAAATAATCAAAATAGGAGCTTTGGTTAGAGCTATTCGAAACAAAATAAAGGATTGCTCCTGAGAAGATCCCCACTTAAATGGTACCCCTTTTTGTAATAGAAAAATTAAAGGTTCAGCCAAATCAGCAAACTTGGGTATAAATTGTCATTAGTAATTGACCATCCCTAAGAAGACATGTATATCATGCAAGGAGGCCAGAGGAGACATTTGGCTAATGTCCTTAATTTTGTCCAGTAGGGGTTGAATCTCCTTATTTGAAACTTTGTGCCCTATAAACTCCACTTCACTCTGAAAGAAGGAGCATTTGGAAGATTTGGGCTTTAATGAAGACTTCCAAGTTTGGCTAAAAACTTCTCATAAGTTTCCAAATGCTCAATAAAAGTCTTTTAAAACACAGTAATGTCATCTAAATACACCAAGACGCAGGTCATCTTTAAGTCTCGGAGCATATCACCTATGGCCCTCTGAAAAGTTGCCGGAGCATTGGTCAACCCTTGTGGCATACAGGTTGTTTCATATAAGCCCTCACTAGAAATCAAAGCACATTTTTCTCAATCTATGGGGCCAACTCGACCTGCCAATAACTACTGGCTAAAGCTATTGCAGAAAAATAGGTGGAGCCAGCAAGCAGATGGATGGAATCATCAATCTTTGGTAAAGGATAGCTGTCTCAAAAAGTGATTGCATTTAATTTACAATAATCCATAACCGCCCAGTGGGAGCCATCTTCTTCACTAATAATAACAGAGAGGATCAAGAACTATTGAAGAGTTTTAATAATCCAGCTTCCAATAAATGATTCAGTTTCTTGGTAACCTGCGCCTCCTCAATCTTTAACTTCTGATAAGGCTTAGCCTATATATGAGGATGCTCCCCAGTTTCAATGGTATGTGTCACTCCACTCTTTTTACCAAAATTGTAGGTATGCTTCATGAAAATATCTAAGTAATTTCTTTCAATAAATTTCTAGTTTTTTCTGGTCAGTAGTAAGCTGGTTCCCAATCGTGGGACCTACAGTAATGATGTCATGATGGGATAGCAGTTCAAAATCTTGTAAACTCCCAAAAGTCTTAACATCATTAATGTGTGAAAGAGGTAATAATTTAACATATGCTATCAGAGTCTTCTGATCCACACTTTTTGGCTCATTGGTAAGGTTTTCCAGAAAGATTGGTAGCATTCCAGAATAAGCATAATCTGACACCCCTGGACAATGTAGAATCTCATTAGCAGAAGGGTTTGTAACGCCCTGGATCTATAATATATGACGCTTGGGGTAGCGAAGTGTAAAAAGATATCAACATTAATCTGAGATTTTGGAGGTTTGATAACTGTATCAGGAGAGAAAAAGACATACCTTTTTTGATATCAGCCATCTTTGGGTTGATTTTACTCAAGGTCCTTCAATATGATACTGGATAGAATAGGACGTTTTTGTCCTCTCTGACAAACAAACCCAATGCTTAGTATGTTGAATAAGTGCATGCTCAGACAAAAGCAATGGAACCTGATGCCCAAAAGGGACAGAGAAGAGTTGGGTAATTAATAACTCTGTCAAATTCCTGAAAAAATTGTGTCCCTGAAAAAAGATCATAACTCAAATTATAAAAATGATTACATGCACTATAAAAGTTAACTTCCTAATATTCAGGGAAAGTGAAGAAAAAGCTCCAATAGACCGCATACTCTGGGGCCCAACAGTCCCATACTCCTTAAAATGGGAAAAGTCAGGCGTAAGTTTTATCCTCTTGGTCAGATTAAAAGAAGACTAAATTCACAGGTAGTCAGTATTGACAATAGCCTTAACGGGGATTTTGTTTACTCAAAAACCAATGCGAATAATCATTTTTTAAATTGAGAAGGTAGCGCCAACAAAGATGGCAAGGCATTAGAAAAAGATTACTTGTCTTTTTTATACTCGTCAAAGATATGGTCACTTTAGCTTATACTTAAAATAGTTATTAAGGTGATAGTTCTTACCAGATTTGTCCTCCTTTTTCTTCTCATATGCTTCTTCTTATAACAGCGGTCTTCAGTGTGGAAATATCAATGACAATAGCTACATTGAATAGCCTGAGAGCTTTCAGGTATGGCATACACTTTAAGATGACTCAGTTTCAGAGAATCAGAGATGCGGGGTTTTTTGGTGAATTGAGGAGGAAATTCTAACAGGGCCTCCTTAATATCCATAATGCTTTGAGAAACTCTTCTTCGCATTAATAAGGTAGATTTACAGCTGAGTTTGGGAAGTGAAGGTTGACATAATGGCAGCCACTTCTTCTCCTTCCAACGCCCTACTCTGACAGAAACTCCATAGAGCGATTGAACCCCTAGTTGAGGGTATTCCTATCCCAAAGTTCCCCCATAATTTTAAAGATGATGCAAGATATAAAATTGAGGAGCTCGCTTTAGGTGTGAGCTGCACTTGCTTGATGCAGCTAAATTTTCTCTCTTCAACCACAATTATCCCCAAACCCGCCATTGAATTAAGTTGTTTACTTGAGTGCCAGCTCTCATCACTTTTGCTGAGCATCAGCTAGCTCAATATATTGAGGCAATGGACACTGCAAGCCTAATTAATGAAGAAAAACCCCAACCATACCTACTTATGCCACATGCCGCTGATGCCCCAACTCCCATGCTATCTGCCATGGTTACCAGCTAAAGCAGGTACCAGACAAAGATTTCCCCAAAGCTTCCTCACCATCTGATATGGCTTCCTAGGCTGATAACTTAAGGGCTATTAGGAATTTTCTATATTATAATAATCCCTTTGTTTGGCTCATTTGCAAATAAAGATGCGTGGCAGCTCCCTCTTTTTGGGTTGGGCACCACAAGTGCTATAAAAGGTTGACATAATGGAGGTAATAGCATTGTCAAGATTCAACCAACCACAGGCCACCAAATTCTGCACCTCTTAATAAAAATGGTGCATAAAATTCCTAATGGATTCATTTCAAAGGGGCTGTAAACTCATAAACAACTGAATTTGAGAGGATAGGGTCTGTTTTAAGTTTTCAGCTGATGGTGCAAGCTAAAATAACTTAACAGTGAAATTGAGGATATAAACTCACTTTTTGTTAAAATTCCTGCTCATAATTGGAAAGTAGATTCTCCAATAATCCTCTATAATAGCCAAGTAACTCCGGTATAACCACTGTTCTTAAGTCTACTAGCACCAACAAATAAAAGACCTTTTGTCTTTGTACAAAATCAGGAAATTATTCCTCTATAATTGGTACTACTTCTCTGGCAGGCAACTATGTACTTCTCTTAGGGAAGAATAAATACACACAACTATCTAATTTAGATGTAATGGTGACAGATATGAATATCCAACAGACAACAGATAGATAATAATTAATAAACTAAGCAACATTATTTATTAATGATCAATAAACTAGTAAATGATGATTAATTGATTTAATTGATGTTTATTAATCAGCCAGGTACCAGTATTATATACCTCTTGGGCATCTCCTGGCCGAACTCATCTATTAGATGAGTTCATTCATATTATGCCAATCCTCTGCTGGTCATGGCAATAATTATAAAAAATCCCCAAGTCAATTTGGCCCATGAATTGACTAAAATAACAATCAAAAGCCCAATTGGAGGCAATTTCACTCTTATAATAGGGACAACTTTGGGTTTTGAAGTCAACATAAAAATCTTCCTGATTAGAGCTATGTCATAACTTGACGTCTAATAATAAATGGGGAATAAAAAATATATGATCAAAAAATGATGCACCCCAATTCAGGACGTCAGCAGGCCTCTCAATAGCACTAATTACACCCATAATTGGGATGACTTTGGGTTTTGAACTCAATATCAAAATCTTCCCAATTAGAGCTATATCATAGCTTGACATCTAACAATAAATGGGGAATATAAAATATATGATCATAAAAGATGATGCACCCCAATTCATGACATTGGCAGGCCTCTCAATAGCACTAAGTATACCCATAATTGGGACATCT
>JAKSZP010000778.1:0-32784 GCA_022478985.1 Massospora cicadina | reverse complement strand
TTTTGAAGGTGCAGGGGAAGGATATTATGTTGGTCATGGATAAACTTACCAAATACGCTGAATTCTTCCCATGCACTGGGAGTTATTTGGCAAAGGATGCGGCAAGGGTTTTCATTGATGAGGTGTTTTCCCATCATGGCTTACCTGAGGAGATTATTTTGGATCGCGGCCCACAATTTATCTAAGGTTCTGGTTGAATCTATTGGGAAGTCTGGAGATCAGACCAGGTCAGTCCTCAGCGTACCATCCGCAATCTGATGGTCAAACAGAGAGGGTGAACCAGATAATTGAACAGTATCTGCAGTGCTACATGTCCAATTGACAGGATTACTGGGTATCATGGGTCCAGATGGCCCAGTTTGCATACAATAACCACTCGCAATCCTCGTTGGGAATGTCACCATTTTTTGCAAATCATGGACTCAACCCAAAGTCAAATGGGGGATCTACGGGTGGCATATGTCAGGGGCGGATGAAATGATTCGTACCATGTCAGAAGTCAAGAAGACACTATGGGGTAATTTGGAGCAGGCGGTAGCTCCACAGAAATGGCAGGCTAATTGGCGAAGGGTGCCAGATCCATCATTTGAACCTGGGGACTGGGTTCTGGTATCATCCAAGAACTATGCCATCCCTGTAAAGAGTCATAATCTGGGTCCAAAATTACTGGGCCCATACCAGATCATCAGAGCTATTTATTGGTTTTCCTTTGAGTTGAGTTTACCAGCGGGTTCCAGAGCTCACCCAGTGATTCACGCTTCCCAGCTGCAGGATTTTGGGGGTGAGGGGCCTGAGTGCCCCAGTCTGTTGAATCCTAGAGAAGGGGAGATCCCAGAATATGAGGTGGAACGGATACTGGATGCCAAGTGGGTGAGAGGCCAACAGCAGTTGTTAGTGAAGTGGAAGGGCTATCCAGTAGAGGAGTTGACATGGCAGATGATGGAGGACTGTGCACAGTGCCCAGAGAAGGTCCAGGTGTTCTGGTCTTCACAGGGGGTGATGTAACAAATTGAGAGGCACCTGATCCATACATTGATTCAGATCAGGTGGAAGTCAATCCAAATGTGGCCCTGGTTCAATGGGCACCAAATTTGGTATGTTCAGAGCTGGGCAAAATCGCCATCCTGAATCTGAATCACCTCTGCAAAATGACAATGGGCTTATGCGGGGCGTGGATGGTGATCTGGCGGGATGACGATTCTTCACTAATGATGTGGTGGTCAGGATTCAGAGGAGTTTAACAAAATGAAAAGCTTATTCAATGTTTGCAATGTATTACTTGAAGGAAGACGCAGCAGCCCTGAAGGGCAGTTGTGTCTTCTATGAGGAATTAACATATAAAGGAGTTTGCTACACTCAGATTTTATTAATTTTTTAGTAAATAAGTTGGATTGGATCCAGGTCATGAGCTCTGCCAGTGAGTTCATTGTGGTGTTGGCGTCATTCTCGGCCCTTTCCTGGTCCCAGACCCTGCTACTAATGTGCAGTATAATGGGAACAGTGGTCTGAGAATACGTGGCAATGATGAGACATGGCAGTCAGGTTTGGGGATAGGCCTCTGCGGGCCTGTACCTAGTATGGTCAGTAACTTGGCTCATACTGCCCAATTAGTTTGTTGAGTATTGGCTTGAACCCACCCATTACAGGCCATATTCTCCCAGTAGCATTTGGTTTTAGCCACTCATGGGTTTTCTTTATAGCCCCATTCCCAAGGGTCTTATGGGCTTCCATGATAGTTTCAGTCTGAAGATAAGGGAGGAGATAGGGAAGAAAAGTGGTGCCAACCTGTTTTACCAAGACACCATCAACATCTTAAGTGTAAGCCATCTTCTTTAATCAGGCTTGAATGCCTGGAGATTCTTGAGACCACACTCTAGGGTGAGGGAGAAGCTCAAAAAGTCAATCTTCTTCAGGAATAGTTACATGTAAAATAGGGAGGTTAGATAGTCCATCCGCATTTTGATGAATGGCACTGGCTCTGTGAACTATAGAAAAATCATAATTTTGGAGCCTGAGGGCCCAGAGAGCTAAACTCCCATTGGGATCTTTCATTTGACAAAGCCAACTGAGGGAGGAATGGTCAAAACTATTTTAAAATGTTTACCATACAAATAGGGGCGGAAGTGTTTAATAGCAAGTAAAACTGCCAGGCACTCATGTTCAGGTACTGAGTAATTACGCTCCGCCTTGGTTAACGTTTAGCTAAAATAGGCAACTGGGTGGTCAACTTGGTCTAGGTCTAACTGGGAAAGGATGGCGTCTATAGTGGTGTCACTGGCATCAGTGAAGAGAACAAAAGGTTGCTCAAAGCTAGGATGTATTAATACAGGGCTGATGACAAGGCATTGCGTAGGGAATCAAAGGACTGCTGTTGTTCAGGACCCCAAAAGAAGGGCACATCTTTTTGTAGGAGTTCAACTAAGGGTTCAGCAAGGTCAGCGAAGTGAGAGATAAACTGGCATTAGTAGCCCACCATTCCCAGAAAGACTTGGATTCCTCACAAATTCTTTGGAGTGGGCATGAATTCAATGGCAGAGACCTTATCTGGGATGGGGAGGATACCTTGCCGCGTCACCTTATGTCCTAAAATTCCTTTTCTCATTCAAAAAATTTACATTTAGAGGGTTTTAGTTTTAAGGAGGCCTTCCATAGTCTCTGAAATACCTGATGAAGATGATCAAGGTGTGCAGTAAATGTTTGGGAGAAGAAAGTGACATCATCAAGATATACTAACACACACATGAGTTTAAGGTCCCCAAACAACTGGTCCATAGCCCGTTGGAAGGTATCAGGGGCATTGCATAGCCCCTGCAGCATACAGGTGGGCTCAAACAACCCTTCATGGTAAATGAGGGCACACTTGGCACAATCCTCAGCGGAAAGATCAATCTTCCAGTAGCCACTGGCCAGGTCCCTCACAGAAAAATATTGTGATCCGGATAAGGAGCATAAGGAGTCGTCAATGCGGGGTAAAGGGTAGCTGTCCCTGCGATAATGGAATTCAATCATTGATAGTCCATAACAACACGATGGCTCCCATCCTTCTTTTTAATAAAAGGAGAGGGGAGGACCAGGGATTACACGACGGTTGAAGGAGGCCAGCATTGAGAAATTTCTTTAATTCAAGGGTAACCTGGGCTTCTTCAGTTTTTGATTTGTGATAAGGTCAAGAGCGAAAAGGAGCAGCATCTCCAGTATTGACCTGATGTTGAACGCCTTGCATATGGCCATAATCATGAGGGCCCAAGGAGAAAATATCCAAATACTTGTCAATCAAAGCTTTGGCAGCTGCTTTTTGCTTAGCTGACAAATCATAACCAATTTGTACAGGCACTGAAGCAACAACAGGAGGCTCCTCTAAACTAAAGTCATAAAGTGTTTCAACGCCATTAACCTCCAAAACCTGGTCATAAGGTAAGAGGTGGACGTAAGCGATAGGTTAGTTCAGCTCAATGACTTTAGGAGACTGGGAGAGGTTGGCTAAAAAAACAGTTACAGTGCTTTGATAAGCGGGATCTAAAACCCCTGAACAGGGGAGAGCTTTGAATATGGAAGGATTAGGTAAACTGGATATCTCGAGCAAATGATTAGGAGGGGGAACCAACTGGACCCCAGTGTCTACCAGGATTTGGGCCTGTGGAGGTATGGTAAGGACTTAGGGAGAATGTAAATGCATCCCCTCCTCAGCCTCTACCATGGGAGGGGGGCAACTTAACTTTGGACCCCAACACACAATATTCTAAATGCTCAACGGAATCAGGAGACTCAAGCAGGCACGTCCTCAACTTCAGCTTTCCCATTTCCTTAAGAGCAGAAGTTAAAAGTAAAGGGACATAGTATCCTAATATAGAAATGAAATTATCCTTAAAGTTAATAATGGCAGAATGTTCCATAAGAAACCCAGTGCCCAATAGGAGGTCAAAGCTATTATTATCCAAGGCTAAAGCAAGGATAGAGAGCTGTAGGCCGCCTAACTTTAGGGGTAAGTGGGATTAAGCACCTATAGCATGAGCATATGCGGTACCTGCGGTCCCATATTCAGATGAATGGTTAAGATCAGGCTGAATCTTAATTTTTCTGATTAGTTGAGAAGAAATGATGTTAATTGGAGAGCCAGAGTCAATGATAGCAAGAACCATTAATTTGTGGACCACTGCTTCAATATGGGTTACCGTCTTTACCCACTGAGCTGGGATAGGTTTTATAGTTGCAGGGGCCGACTTAGAAAGAGGATAAGAATAAATATTGCTAGGTTTAATATCAACGGAAGGCCCAGTAGGGGTTTCCTCTTCAGTAGCGCTAGCGCCAACAAGGTCAGTGGAAACAGTATGAACTGATTGTTCTTGAGGCGCAGTAAAATTGTCAGCATAGGGAGCCTCTCGCCCTATGCTGGCCCCTCTTTTGCTTTCTCTTCGGCCATTTTCGTCCAACAATGCTGAATGGTGTTGTTGCAATGACCACAATAGGTGCAGTTAGGTTGAGCTCAAATTTTTCCAGACTTATTGTTGTTCACCACATAAATTTGAGGATGTGAGGCTGAAGTGGAAGCAGGAGCGGCAGTAACTACAGAAGTAGGAATTTCAAAAATGCCTCCTTAATATCTAAAATAGAAGTAAAATTTTATTTAACTGAAGTCATGAAGATGGAGCTGCGGGTTAAACTCTAAAGCGGACAGGATGGCAACAACAGAATCATCAAGAGTGAGGCAGTTATTAGTTATGAATGTCTGAGCCTCAGCATAGAATTGAGCAGCGAACTCTGTGGGAGATTTGCCATGTCTTAACTTAATACTCATAAAGGCCTGTTTCTGATTTGCTAAGGTGAGATCACTACCAAATTCTTTAATAAGTGCAGCCTTCACCTCAGCCCACGTGCTGCATCTCATGAGATGGGGTACCATAATTTCTTGGGCGGATCTACTAAGGCAAGTGGGTAAGAATTTAACCTTTTGTTGATCAGGAGCTTCCTCCATCGCGTTCTCATAAATATATAGAAAAGAAGCAATACTTCCTTCCCCCAGGGTGAACTTGTCTTTAAAAGAAGGTTTAAATGTAGTTCCCATGGGAGCTGAAATAACATTAATGCTTACTGGGCTAATTCAATTGATTTTGGATAGCTCATATTTGGACAGAGGCACAGGATTCTTATTTAGCTCGGCTTGTTGTCTAAAATGGTTCACATCATCTTGAAGAGCCCCAATTTGGGCAATTAGAGACTCAGTGGATGCTTTTTGTTGAAGTTTGTTGCATATTGATTCCATTTTGACACGTAGATTTTGAACTAGGGTTTGGAGCTCATAATTGTCTTTCTCCAACCTAACAATTTTTCTTTTTGATGAGTTAAATCGTCAGTGAGAGAATTGTAAAGATGGTAAGAGTTATCCAACCCTTCCTTAATTGCATCAACAGTAAGGTTTGGATCAATAGGTTCTCCAAAGTGAGATAGCCAACAGCTTTGAGCAATATTTACAAGTTTTGCTTAAGAGCAAGAGGGCGGCTATTTGAGGAAGGATCCTCTGTGTCAGGGAAACTGGAGCGCAGGAGGTCGCTGGAGGGAAAGACACAGGCCAAAGGTGACACAACAAGGCCAAGTGACCCAATAAAACGAGGAGACGTTTTAAACGGTCAGTATTATGTTTCTAAATAGATCTGTGGAACAAAAAGCACACCAAACTGGCCACAATCATCAGGGACATGAGGCCCTGGGATCTGGGAAGGGTGGCAAAAAATATAGGGCAAAAGGCAGCAGAATAGGAGGAGGCGGAGTTGGCGGAATAGGTGGTGGAGTAGGTAGAGGACTCAGGTACAACAGTAGGGGCAAACCAGAGCGGAAAACGGACTCCAGCCATTGCAGAACTTTAAAGAGTTGTATTTTTTTTTGAAAGAACCAAAATACAGGAAATGTGTCTAAAATTCTAAACTTTATTAGAATGATCTGTGTATCTGAGAAAAGCAAAGCCTCTCTCATCTTGGGACTAAATTTATAGGGGGTTGCTTCACAAAGATTCCAGTGGTTATTAGAATCTGATATGAGCTACAAATTCGTCGTTTTTCAATGAAATCAAAAATTTTCAAATTTGGCCAGATTTCAAAATCTCATATCTTGTGATTTTTGGGTCTTGAGTTCGATTCCCGCCTAGGCTTTTGCCTCAATTAAGCCGTTTTCCTCAGCCCTTGCTAGCAAAGCCAAAACTCATTTTGTCAATGACCTTAGATAGATCATTGGTGACCCTTAAGGGTTCTGGTCTCTGCCCCAAGTGCTTGTTGGATTTGGCTTTAGAAGGGCGATTAATTCCAGAAAATATTTCACTAGATGTGACATCACCCTCCGCTCTTAAACGGGGTTCTACACCACCTGAGGGGACATTGGCCAAGGCAAAGTTCTTGTGGGTAGTGGGCAACTTCATGGAAGCTAAAGAGGCTTGGGTGGAAGGTCCCGCGGCATCTGGGAATCTAGAGTGGGAGTCCTGAATTAGGTCCTGAGCATTGGTCATGTCCCAATAAGATACCATCTGTTCTCTGTCTCATCATATCCTTTCCAGGACACTAAGTATTGCAGGCGGCGCCAGGATAGGCGAGAAGCAATAATGGCATCAATCTCATATTGGGGTTCACCATCCACTATCACAGGATCTGGGTGTGGTGGCATGGGACCATTGAAGGGGGTCAGGATGCATTCATGTAAGGTGCTGAACATTTTGATTGAGGGGGATAAGTCAACCAGTAAGCTGATGGGCCAACTTTCTTGAGGATCTTGAAGGGTCAAACACGCTTGGGACCTAACTTGCGGCAGGGTTGCTTCAGGTGGAGATTCTTGGCGTTGACCATGACCAAGTCACCAGGCTTATACTCAGGTCCTTCATGGCGCTTTTGGTCAGCATATGCTTTGTAGATCCTCACAGCATCAACGAGATGGTCCTTCACTGCCTGATGTATGTCCCTGAGCTCTTTAGCGCGCTTATTGGCAGTGATGACGTTGGACTCAATCCGCGGATTTAGGTTAAAATGGGGTTGTAACCATAATTTGAAAAGAAGGGGGAAGTGCCTGTAGAGGCATGAATATAAGGTTATTATAAGAAAATTGCGCCAGTGGGAGGTGAGAGGACCAATTGTACTGTTCAGCATTGGAATAACTACGCAAGAATTGCTCCAAACCTTGGTTCACCCTCTCCATCTGTCCATCTGACTGGGGGTAGAAGGCTGTGGAGCGGCAGGGGAGGATGCTGAGGATGAAAAGCAGGGCTTCCCAGAACTGAGCGGTGAATTGTGGGCCCCGATCACTGATAATCTCCTTGGGGAGACCATGTAAGCAAAAGATATGATCTACAAAGAGGCAGACTGTCTCAACCGAAGTAATAGTGGTGTTGCAGGGGATGAAGTGGGCCATCTTTGTGAAACGGTCCACTACAACCATTACTTCATCATAACCCTGGGACAAGGGAAGTTCCACAATAAAATTGACATACACTGATGTCCAAGGGCCCTCAGCAGCTTGGAGGGGAACAACCAATCCAGCACTCTTCAGGCGGCTTGGCTTTGACCGGTTGCACGTCAATCAGGACTTTGTGAATTTTGCCCCATCAGTGGCAATACCTTTCCAACTGTAGGAGTGACGGACTAACTCAAGCGTCTTGTCCTTTCCAGGGTGGCCAGCAGTGGAGGGTCATGAGCTTCACGGATCAATTCCTCACGCAGGGGTTCAGGAGGTACCCACCACTTGCCCTGATGGAGGATGACACCATCCATCAACTGGTAGCCTTTGTCCAGGGATTCGCCATTTCTATGGCAGTCCTGCTTAATCTTATCATAGTCAGCTGACAGAGGTTGGGACAACCTAACACGGGAAGGGGTGTCAGTGTCACCTTCCAAAGGTTCCATTGTAAGCAGAGTGGGGGTTGGACAGTGGGCTCTCCTTCACCTGTTCCATCTTAATCAACACCTGGGTATTGTGGGCATCAACTAGTGCTGGGTCAGGTGCTAGGGCAGGGTTTTGGGATAGAGCATTAGGTAACATGTTCTGGGTGCCCTTAATGAAGTCATATTTGAAGTCAAACACTGACAGGATTCTAACCACCGGGACTGGCGAGGGGATAGCTTCTAAGGGCGCGGTAGTACATCAATGTCTTGTGGTCAGTATGGACAGTAAATGGCCACTTAGAACCATGCAAATGGTGGCGCCAGTGTTGTACTGCCTCCAAAACTGCAAGGAGTTCCTTATCATATATTTCATAGTTGAGCTGCGCCAGGGTCATTTTCTTAGAAAAGTAAGCAACAGGACGTTCCACTCCATCCTCCCCCTCTTGTAGCAGAGCAGCTCCCACCGCAAAGTTGGAAGCATCAGTGGCAACAATGAAGGGGTGGCTGGGGTCTGCATGTACCAACACCGGGATGTACAATATTATGGACTTGATGGCGTGGAATGCAGCGTTGCATTCATTAGTCCAGCTAAAAAACTTCTTCCCTGAAGCGGTGTAGAGAGGGGCGGCAACTTCTTGAGAGCTGGGGGGAAACTTCTTGAGGAAGTTACATGTCCCAAGGAAGCTTCGTAAGTCTGTGAGAGATGAGGGGGTAACCCAATCATGGATAGCTGCTTCCTTATCTGGTGTGATCATGTGACCATGGGAGAAGATAATGTTTCCTAAGAACTCAACCTTGGGTTGGAAGAAGTCACACTTGCTAGCCTTTATTGTAAGGTTTGCCTGTGAAAGTCTCTCCATGACAGACATAAGATGGCGGGCATGAGATTCTGCATCTGGGGAAAAAACCAATATGTCGTCCATGTATGCAATAGCGCATGTACCCATAAGGTCTCCCAAGACAGCATCAATGAGCCTCTGAAAGCAGGCGGGAACGTTCTTCAAACCAAACAGCATAACCCTGAACTGGTAGATAACTTTCTGAGTGCAAAAAGCAGTCAACCACTCCTGGCCTTCTTTAATGCGGATCTGGTTAAAAGCGTTGAGACAGTCAAGCTTGATGAACACCCTAGCCTTCTCCACATAGCGGGCAATCTGTTACTCCAAAGGGAGCGGATGGGGGTCAGGCACTGTTACATTGTTCAGATTGCCATAATCAACGCAGAGATGAAGTGAGCCATCAGACTTCTCTACAAACAGGAGGGGGAGCACACAGGTGAGGATTTCTTAAAGATTTGACCCTTAGAGAGCATGTCGTCTACCCAAGTGTCCAAGGCAGCCTCCTCCCTCAGGGACAAGGGGTAAATTGGGGAGGATATCTTGACAAGATCCACAGTCATCTTAAACTTAAAGTCAAACTTGGTGTGCTCAGGGAGTGGGCAGGCCTTTGTGGGATCAAACAGATCAGCATGTCCACGGATGCATTATGGCAGAGTAAGTGTAGGGGTCAGGGCATCAGTAGGTTTAATAGAGGCTAGGCCCACCTTAGGAGAGGGGCCCCACCTTCTGGGGAGCACCGTGGCACTCTCATCTAAGAAAGTGATGGACCCGTGACTCCACCAGTAAATTGTGCATGCATGGTAGAGTCTAGGAGGTCAGCGTCAATGTCAAATCGGCGCCACCAGCCAACCCCTAAAATAACAGGTTATAGGAGGTTCTTTATCGAGGAGGAGCTCTCAACCAAGTAACCATCACCTGCAATGAAATGGACAGATGTTAACACACGGTAACTTGAAATGGTTTGAGATGCACCACCCTTCACAAACTGATCAACTCCCAGGGGTAGCTCCAGGGCCTCTGCCAACTCTTAGCAAATGAAGTTTTTGGTTGCACCAGTTTCCACCAAAGTGAGTGCTTGAAAGCTCTTCCCTGAAGAAGAAAAGGTAGCCATGAACAAGAAGTAAGCAGAGGAGGGTTTATTTCCCTCAGAGCCAAGGGATGACAGGATGGCTCCAAGCCCAGAGGGCGGCATATAATGTGGAGTATCCCCTAAAAAGTTTTTTTCATATGACTTCACATTGCCATAAAGTTGTCCACGGGACTTAAATGATGTGGGGTAGCTTAATGCTCTATGTTTAGCGTGAGGAAGGTCTTTATCACATGAGACTACACCAGTAAGGACAGTCAAGCTTTTGGTAGGGTCAGCCATGACTATCTCTTCTTCGATCATCCTCTCATGGATATCTACTCATTTCTGGATGGAGTCCACTACAAGAGGTGACTCTGGAGCGATAGGAAAGAGTTTTTCAACTGGGCCAACTAAGAGATGACAGGTTGGGAAGAGGGCATAGGTTCTAAAATGGCAACGGCAGATCTATACCCTGGAGGAAGTGAATGCTCTGAATCAAATGGGTTAGATTTACTAACCCCCTCTACTTTTGAGGACAAAAGTGAGGGGTACTCCATGGAGCGCGGCGGTGCAGGGCCAGTGGTGAGGGAACCTTCACCTATGATGGAGGTTTCAGTCTCACCTTCCAGCAAGCTCACTGCTGGTTCCAAGCGGTACTGGGAGATTATAGAAGTAGGGCCTTCTAGAATCAAGGTTAGAAGTGTCTATAACGGTTAGTGTCTCAACTGGATATATCACCACTGGATTGGAAACATGTTGGTGCCCCACAGTGATGGAGTCATCAAGTTTTAGAATCTGGAGTTTAGCGGTACAATTAGGCTTGGTGGCACAGAGGCTGATAGACAACAGGGATGCAAGGATGGAGCATGTCCCAGATAAGGAGGGGGTGGGTTATCCCATATGCCAAGGGAAGCACCAGTATTATCTAGGGACTTGCGGAGAAGGGCCATTTTCAACTGTTCAAGAGATTTCAACCTTGATGCTCACTCTTGAAACAGGCGCAAGTATTGAGCTGTAGTGAGGTCTCCTTGGGACAAGTGTACAAAGGAGTTATAGTCCTCAAAGGTAGCAGGGGGATACTCTCAGGGCTTGAAAAAGGTTTCCAACGCTGGGAGAGATTCTAGGAGGGATCTATTATTCTCACCCATGGAGAGTAACCATTGGTGAGCTCCCTCTGAAATTTCATGGAGAAGCAGCTGGAGTAGGAGGACGTCAGCTAAGACCTTGCCTTGATACTTCATGCGGGCCCTAAGGCTGGACAACATGTTGAAGATCTCATTTTTAAATTTGGAATCCCATAAAAAGTGGAGAGTAAGATCGGTAGTGGCAGGTACTGCACACTTTATGAGCATTTTGAGTGAGGGGAGCCGCGCAACACCCTCAGCACACCCTTTGAGGAAGGTAACAATCAAGGCCAGAAGGGATACAAAAGTACCAGCCCAGTGGACCACTTCAATGGATGACAACTCTGAGAGGATTGGGATAACTCTAGCCACCCAACAGTAGAAGAAACTCACAAAAAATCTAGGATTTTATCAGATAATGTCAGGGAAACTGGAGCGCAGGAGGTCGCTGGAGGAAAAGGCACAGGCCAAAGGTGAGACAACAAGACCAAGTGACCCAACAAAATGAAGAGACATCCTAAATGGTCAGTATTGTGTTTCCAAATAGATCTGTGGAACAAAACGCACACCAAAATGGCCACAATCATCAGGGACATGAGGCTCTGGGATCTGGGAAGGGTGGCAAGAAATCTAGGGCAAAAGGCAGCAAAATAGGAGGAGGCGGAGTTGGCAGAATAGGTGGTGGAGTAGGTAGAGGACTCAGGTACAACAGTAGGGGCAAACCAGAGCGGAAAACGGACTCCAGCCATTGCAGAACTTTGAAGAGTTGTATTTTTTTTGAAAGAACCAAAATACAGGAAATGTGTCTAAAATTCTAAACTTTATTAGAATGATCTGTGTATCTGAGAAAAGCAAAGCCTCTCTCATCTTGGGATTAAATTTATAGGGGTTGCTTCACAAAGATCTTAGTGGTTATTAGAATCTGATATGAGCTACAAATTTGTCATTTTTCAACAAAATCAAAATTTTTTGAATTTGACCAGATTTTAAAACCTCATATCTTATAATTTTTTGGTCCTTGAGTTTGATTCTTGCCTTGGCTTTTGCCTCAATTAAGCCATTTTCCTAAGCCCTGGCTGGCAAAGCCAAAACTCATTTTTTGTCAATGACCTTAGATAGATCATTGGTGACCCTTAATGGTTCTGGTCTCTGCCCCAAGGGCTTGTTGAATTTGGATTTAGAAGGTTGATTAATTTCAGAAAATATGTCACTAGCTGTGACACTCTTGAGAGGAAGGTAAGTGTACAATCAAACCTGGAGGCCCAGGAGGCCCAGGGGTCCCATGAGGACCAGGATGCCCATATCCAGGGGGGCCAGTTGGCCCAGGTGGCCCTTCACTTCTATCCTGACCAGGGGCCCCATCACTCCTGCAGGACCAGCTGATCCTTGCTCCCCAGGGGGGCCTGGGGGACCCACAGGGCCAGGGGACCCACAGGGACAGGGGCCCTGGAATCTCAGGCATGCTTGAGACATTAAATTCTGGTTGGATTGTTGATTCAATATGGCTTATTCATTCAAAAGTTTGTTTGGTAAAAGCATTAAGTTAGCTGGTGAGGTTAGTAATGGCTTGTTGCAACTGACTCTCAATAATTATGGTGGTCTCAGTAAATCAGGTAACTACTTCCTCGCAAAGCAGGCTAGCCACTCCCATGTCCAGTTGAGAGAGTTGGTTTTTAATAGAGATAGGTTGGGTGCAGTTTTCAAGAATAGCCTCATGGTTATCTCATATAAATGAAGATGAGTTGTAAAAATCAAAGAGGTAGGAGTGTAACTCTTGTGACAAGATAAACTGTAATAAGATTTCCTGATGGTGGATCCCCATCATTTGGACTAAATGGTGAAGGGTGAGGTGTGCAAATCGGTTTAAATATCACTCTGTGTGAGATAATCCTAACTCAGATTTAGGTAAGGTGGCAGATTCATATAGCACTCACATATTATCAGGAATGGCAGAGGCTTGGTTATGATGGGAGTGATCTCTGGGGAAAAGGGCACCTAGAAGTAATCAATTAATAGTATCAGCAACACCTGTAGGTTGAAAATGATAGTTTTGAGGTTTTAGGGCTGGAATAGAAATATTGAGAATAGCACAGAATTGTATAAAATTGGGTTTGTTGTTCACATGGTTGTAATTTCCATTGGAAGTTACCCATTGGGTGATGCTAGATATTTCAGTAAGTGGTCAAGTAGAGTCTTGGCAAGAATCATCCATTGTGAATATATTTATTCACCAGGTAGCTCGGTAGAGTACCTGGCAGGGAGCACCAATTATTTTGTCAGGATAGGGTAGCTGAGGGCAATAGTTCCTCCAAAGCGTACCAAAATGGATGGGATAAAATGTCCCACATTGAGCAGACAGCGGGAAGAGCTGGGAATCCTAAATGTAGGGGCTGGTAACTTGCTATAAGCTTGAGAATAGGTGATGAGGGACCTATTGTATTAAACTGGTGAAGTTGATGGCTGGAGAGGAGCTTGCTGTACAGAGGCTCTAAAAATAAGTAAAACTAAAAACAAATTGGAGATAAAAATGTAACTTTATTTAAGAAAAGGCGTGGATATTTATAGGTGAGGTTTTCCTCCTAATCATTTCAGGATAGTGACATCCTCTACCGGCAAGATCTTCAGCATCCTGATGTTGATCAGATGGGGAGTTGACGGCAGGCTTCCTTTTAATAAATCGATTAGGGGACAGAAAATAAGGCTCCATTAGAGGAAAATTCGGAGAGGTATTGGAAGTAGGGAAATTCAAACGAAATTGATTGGGAGCAGGTCAAATCCCAACAGTTGGGTTGGAAGATGGCACCAACTTCAAAAAGGGTTTTATTGAGGAGGTATGATTTCTTAATTTTTTCATACTTTTTAGAGCTTTTTTAAAGAAGTTTCTTTTTTCCAAAAAAAATGAAGAAATTTTTCAAAAAAATAAAGGCAGTTCCCCCCCCCAAAAAAAAATCAAATATGTTTTAAAAGTGGTTCTTTCTACCGCTGCCTCCCCGAGTTCGATTCCGGTAGAGGAACTTTGGGTAGGGGACGACTATGACTGTGTTGGCGTTGCGCACCAATGCCCCGAACCAAGATAGCGAATAGCAAAGGCGGTCCATAGAGTTCCTGGCCTATCATACGCTGCGCATGGAGGTTTTCCGGATTTTATCCTCCTTTCCCATTCATTCGATTTCCCCTCAATCAGTGCGGTATCGTCCCTAGGTCAGCCCACCTCGAATAAAATTTAAAAGTGGTTCTTTTTAATTTTAATTTAAAAAATAATTATTTCTATATATCATTTCTGAAACCTCACCATTTCTATATACAAATAAAACTTATTTAATACTAGCCGTTTACCTGTGCTTCGCTACGGTGTCTATAAAATTAAAGATTTTCAATCTATTAATTTGGATTTTATATTATAGACAAACAAAACCACTCAGCTAAATCCAATTGCTCAATCGAATCAACCAAAAACCACCAACCACTTAGGCAAACCTAACTGAAATTATCAAAACAACCAACAACTAATCACCCCTCAAAGCTAAACTGTGTCCTTTTTTAGTACTAGATGGTCCCAAAAGCTAAACTGTGTCCTATCGATTCAAACAAAAGCCATCAACCACTCGGCCAAACAAAAAAACCTATCGAATCAATCAAATAACACCAACCTGCTACCCGAAACATCTCTTTATACTTAAAATCATTGAGCAAGTGACATATCTTCCAAACTACTAAATCAACTTCGACTTAACTTGCCAAAAGTATTTTATTAATTAGGTGAACCAAATTAGGCAGGTTTTTAAAATTTATAAACCTAACATCCAGATACCCATGCTTCGCTACAGTATTTAAAGTTTATCTGATGATAAGCTCACATTGTAGCCTATAAGCTGTGCCAGCACTACTCTCGAGCCACTCAGACTAACAGCTCCAATGTTGCTCTCGTGGCTGGCGAGTTGATTATCCTAACTACTTAAACTCTAATACTGATTTTTGTTGAGTTTCAGATGAGCAAATTGGTGAATTATTAGATAATATTCGCCAATTCTCACCAACTCACCCAAATAGATTGAACCTATCATACTCGATAGTTTCAGATTTGATCTTATTTGCCAATTCTCACCCACTCACCCAAATAGATTGAACTTATCAGACTCGAAGGTTTCAGATGTCAGTCAGTCAGTGAATGTGTTTTATTAAGTAGATGTTGATTTTATTGGTCAAATTATGCAAAAACGATAGCCATCTATAAGGATTTAAGCTCATCCCACTATGATCTCATACTGCCTGGATTTGAATATACCCCCAACCATAGGACATATATCATGTCAAAAATTGATTCAAAGTTATTGCTTCACCAGTGTCAGAATTTTTATCTGGTGTTGTATTAGTCCCACAATCATCCATCGCTTCCAGTCTATTTTGATACACTTACTAAATTAATGGTCACATACCAGACCAAACATTACAAAATTAAAATTTGACCTAAGTTGGAGCATCCTTTTTTTGAAGAGGATGATCATCCAAATTGGTCCAGTAGTTCTAGAGTTATGCGAGAACAAACATAGAAAACATACATAGAGGTCAAATTGAGAACCTTCTTTACCAAAGTTGGTTAATTATTTAAAGTAAAAATCTCGACTAGTAAATTTACAATGCCTGCTCTTTTAAAGATTTCCTCTATGTACTTTACAATATTATCATGTAGTATGTAATAATACTTTCAACCATGATTATTATAGTATAGATATAAGACATACTCCATTTTCATTAATTAAAAACTTAGGTTATGATATTTATACATAAAGACATGATAAGGTATTGTCTACGTTGTTTTCAACAAAAGGTATAGTTTAAATTACAGTAGTACTGTTTGTTTCATGTATATTATATTATATTAAAATCAAAAAAGTTTTAAAGCCCGTGTGGCCAAGTGGTAAGGCGTCTGTCTTGTAAACAGAAGAGCAGTGGTTCGATTCCGCTCTCGGGCATTATAAAAATTAAAAGCATAATAATTTTTAATTTATTTTTTGCACCATTTAATTTTTTTATTATGCAAATGATAAATTATATACGGGCTTGTTTTTGAAAAAAAGGGTTCTTTCAAATTGATATCAATACACTATTATCTCTACCTATTATAGTTATAGTATATATTCTCATTTAACAGAGGCAAGCTGACCAGGGGATGGACAATGCCAAAACTAGACAAACCAAAAAAAATTATGAACTGACCACCCTTATCAAGCAGCGGAAAACACAAAAGAAATGAAAAGATAACCTACCAGGTGACACAGTGGCAAGCCTCTTATTCCATCATGGCAGAGGGGGAGGGGGAATCAGGTAGATCATTTTCAGGCTCAGCATTGTAGAGGCAGATCAGTGCTGAGAGCAAGGGGGTTGAGGCATCTGTGGATGTGGGTTGAGGTAAAGTAGATAGTTGTTGAGATCAACATTTTGTGCCTGGATCAAAGTCTCTATGAGTTTGGCAACATGGTGTTCAGCTTGGATGCAAGCATCAAGAAGTTGTTCTAATTTTGTGGTATTGGCTCTTGTGGTGTGTGTGGGTGGAGAAAAATCTGCCAGTTCAGTGACATGATTGACAGTGGTGGTGGCAGTTTCATAGAGGCGTGGATTTCCTCTTTTGCAGTAGGAGGAAAATTGGATGGGAACAAGGGGATGCAGCCCTTTTTTAAATTCTGCAACAGATTTTTCACACTTTCTTCAAAAAAGGGATTTTTGGGTGAGGCCACCACAACCTCAGCAAGCTGGTGGTCATTTTGGAAAAGGGTAGCATTGGGTTTGGGGATATATCAGTTGGTCAGGGATGGGGCATCAAAGTCTGAATTCAGATGAGGTACTAAATCAATTGGATAACTCAGTGGTGGGACAATTTTACCAGATTCAGTTAATTCATCCAATAAGTTCTAGGGATTTTGATTGACTTGGGGAGATTTGGTGGTAGGTGCCTTTGGTTGAATAGGTTTTGGGGCGGGAGATTTTCTGGATTAAATATGGGTCTAAAACTGCTCCCAATTGGTTGACCTGGGTGTGCATTGGCCAGCTTGGGTTTAGCCAGTTTGAATTTGGATGGCTTGGATTTGGGTTGCTAATAATGTTGCTTATTCATTGAGAGATCTTCCTGAGGGATGGGGGCATCCAAAATCTCCACTTGAACGCCGTTGGTGTGGCCTCATAGGTGGAGTTGGCCATATTTTCAGGTTTATATTATATTTAAATGTTTTTTTGTGTGGTCCAACTCATGGCAAAGGGGACAGATTGTGCAACCATTGTCAGTGCAAGCCCAAAAGAAATGGTCAGGTGTGGATGGGATATAGGCATGTGGTGGGATGTGCTGAGCCATGTTCAGCTTCTGGGGGTAATGGTGGCCATTGTCTGAGGTGCTGTGAGGCGTTCAGCACCACTTGGGACAATGAATTGGATAATAGGGTTTTCACTGTAATTGGACAGCCCCAACATCAACTCCTCATAAAGTGTTTGAGGGGTAAGGTGAGGGGAGGTTCACAAAGGTCACCACAAGTGTGGTATCATCTGGGAGACATGTTTGGGTGGTGGTAATGAGGGTGTTTTTGTATATTAAGGATATAGCTGCTGCAGCGGCTGCATCCTCTTCAGTGGGGAATTCAATATCAAAATAGCCCTTGTAAGGGCGGAAGTCAATAAACCCTGCTGGCACAAAGGTGGCCATTGCCAGCTCAATTATTGCTTTGTTGGTGTACAGGAAGAGATGCACATACTCAATGCAGAGGAAAAAGTGAATATTAAATTGGGGTATGGCTAGGGGTGGGGGCAGGTTGGGTGGGCTTGCAAGGTGCAGAGCTAAGTCCCTTGAAGGGAGATAGCAGACAGATGTATTTGGTGGACTGAAAAAGCCAGTCCGCATGCATTTGCCTGCTGGGTGGTAACGCTATTTGGGTGAAGCACCGCTGCCCCATACTGAGGCAGCATGAAGTGGATCTAAGAACATAAAGTTGGAAATTGGAGTGGTGAGGCGGTGATTGAAAATCAGTTTGTTTTTAAAATAGCTCAAAACAGATGTTGATCAGAAAGAGTTTTAGTCTTGGAATAGTTATATTATATATATTGATAAACTATATAATGATACTTTTTGGTATAATTTATTGTATCAAAGGGTGGTTAGCTGAGCAGGTAAAACTGCTTCCACCCTAGTTTAGGTTTTGAGTTCAAAACCTATACTGGCTAGAAAAATTCTCAGGGTGGTATATTTGTCCCAAGGTCAACCTACCTCAAATAAATTTATTGTATCAAATTATATTTAATAACATTTCATATTGTAATTTTTATAATATTTTAGTTGATTATATATATAGTTAATAAGTTAGAATTATCTTGGATTGATATCATAATTTAAAATTTTAATCTTTATTTGAGATAGGCTGACCTGAGGATATTACTGCATCAATTAATAGGGAAATCAAAATCAATGAGAAATTAGGATTAATCCCTGTAAACCTCCACATGCAGCGGTCTGATATGCCAGAAACTCCATGTACCGCCTTTCTATCTGCTATCTCAGCTTGAAGTATTAGTATGTAATGCCACCATAGTCAAAAGCATCCCCTACTAGGAGCTAGATAGGGTAATCTGGGGCCTTCATGTGGAATGACTGAGGAAAGCCTGCAGAAATATGGATGAGTTCTCAACACCAGAACCCAGAGAGGCACCACAGAAGGGTCCAGTAGTGGCCTGAAAGAGGTGTGGGATAAGAGCTAATGACTGTGATCCAACCTGTTCTTTCAGGTGCTTTCACTCTCCATTTGGGGGATATGGCCAGGAAGGGGGGCAAGAGTCAGAAGTATCATCTGTAACTACTCTCCTATAAGGTAGGGTGCTGCAAAAGCAGTTCTCAGCGACAAGAGTGGGGAAATTCTAATTAGCTGTACTTGTATATCTATCTACAATAATCACAATGGTTTTATAGGTTAGCCTAAACCTGGATATTGGCCAGTGGCTTATGCGGGCCTACACTAGTGAAGCAAAAGGTGAGATCACTCACGTTCCAAATTGACAGATTGACTAAAAGGCCTAAAATGGTTCCTGCACAAAATGGCCTGGAGAGGAAAACTCTATTACAAAACAATCTGGAAATACCACCTCCATTAACAAATCAAAAGCGGGCATGGCCACCTTGACCCAAAGAATGATCTCTCCTTGTTGGAGGTGGCTGCTAATGAAATGGGGCCAGAACCAATTTTTTAAAAGTGTGATTGAGGTGTGCAGGTTTAAGCCACACTTCATATTTCACGTTTGACTCCTGGATTGAAACTTATAGCCTTCCAGTCTAAGTCCCAAAAGGAACAGATTTTGACTGCCAGTTTGAGCACCAAGAACAAGAAGGCAATATGTCATGACATTGGCACTGAGATCAGAAGGTTCATACTAAGGGATGTGCCACCTGTTGTCACTATAGATGTCATTATCTCTAGCTGGAAAGGCTTTGGCAGAGTGATCTTCTTTAATGAGGAGCGTTGGTTAAGAATCTGAAGCAGAAGGATGTAGCTTGAAAAGTTCACCATATAGGCTCTTAAACTTGGGGTTTGAAAGTTGAACTAACAAAGTCATACAGAAGCTTGCCTCATCAGTTTCTGTGAGGACTGGTGTGTCCCTGTGGTACCGCTAAACATGTGATTATTGTGTGGACTGAAAGGAAATGTCAGAAATAATGCCCCTCAGGCTAAACCTCCTGCAGCAGCCATGATAAGAGAGTGTCTATAACTCTCCAGTTCCCAGCTTAGCGGTGCACCAAGCACTAGACCAAAGCAAGGGAACTTGTCATCAGTATGAACATAAAGATAGCCCAGCAGAGTGAGCTGGAGGCTAAGACATAGGGTGAGGGTGTTGAGTATGGTAAAAAGTAACATATCAAGCAAATCAGCAAACCTGGCTGTGCCCCAAAGGGAAGTTCATAACTGAATTTTGTACAGGGCTATAGTACACAGGTGACCTGATTTTGAGTGAACCTGGTAGGCCCAGCAGTGTGCCTGAGGCTGTAATAATTTTAAAAGAGAAAAACGGCTAACATGTCACAAAACCTCCTTGAAGAGGTCTGCGCACGGGTTTGCCCAAGTCAACATATTTGAAAAACGTAAAATGACTCAAAAATTATTAGAGAAGACAACCAATGAGAAACAATGGTTTTAAGAAAACATAATTAAGCTAACTTAGGGAAAACATGGTGCCATGATTTTACCCAGATGGAATCCTCCAATGATTAAGAGTTATTTGGAATGATATAGCCAATCCCAGAAAAATGGTTTATTGACTGAATTTTGTGCGATTTAATGTGATTGCTAGTTAGTTGCTCCCCAATTTGGGTTGAGCCAAAATTAGGATTCCGCCGAGTTTTGTATTTAGGTTTGAGTGGGGCCAATTGATGGCCCCAAATCAGTAGAAGGATCACCAGTGACTAATAGCTGAGGATGATCCAATCCATCAGCAGAATCAGTGGTTGACGCCAACAGCCATTTGTGGTCCGTTGTGGGATTTTCAGCAGAAAGCCTATGTTTCACTTATCCATGAATTCGCGTCTGATATGATGTTGGCAGATTCAACAATTATGAGTTCAAGGCGGCTGAGGATGTTTCTGGTGCCTAATTTATTATCAAGATAAGACGTGAATAGATGTTGGCAAGATGCCAAGATATTCTGAGTCAAAGCAAGTGACCAAAGTAGTTTCTGGCACATTATTATTAATTTGAAGGTCAAATTCAAATTTGACATTTATTTAGATTATCTATTTATATGGCGCACTAGCAACTTAAGGCTGAGGATGAGCCAAAACTAATTCATACATCAGGAAGGATGGAGTGAGAGGGTTGACGCCAGGGAAGAGATAATGTAGATAAAGAAGAAGAAGAATAGAAGTGGTTGGCTGGAAGAACCAGCAAAAGAGCTGATAGGTCAGTGATGGGTGCAGTAGCCCTTTTGTAAATAGTATAAAAACCTGGCGCTTTCCTTTCAATAAACATCTCCCTTTTCCTAATCTACCTTTTGTTATAAGTTTATACTTTATTTCGTTAGTTAGGTTTAGGCTAGAGGATCCCAAAATGGTGCAGGTGACATGTCAAGGGGTTAGCTGGCGCTGCTAGCCTCAACGCCTAAGGTAAAAGCAAGGGCTGACCAGTCTTCATACTGGTTAGCCTGCCAACTAGCAGAGCCCAAAGTCAATTTTCTGACACATGGATCAGCGAAAGTGGTACCAAGCCTTGGGGAAACAATAGGCGCACACTTCTATCTAATAGGGTAACATACTTTGAAACTAATTTTACTTGAGTGATTGATTGAAGTTGAACCTGACCTGAGCTTATAATTTCATAAATAGAACAGGTTTTGAACCCACATTTACCAATTTTCAATATTAAGCTATTGTAGTTAATGAAGAAGTCATATGCTTTAGTGAGAGAGCCAAAACAAGGGGGTGGGCGTTATGCACCTCACTTGTACCAACCTGGGCATACATAGCCTGTACCCAGTGTTGGTCCAAGGTGTGATTAAGGTGAGGAAGGTCTTGCAATTTGATCCTTTGGACCTCCTGCCTCCTAGCCTTGTCCTTGCTGTTGGTGCCCTTAATAAAACATGTAAAAATGACATTACCCCTCTCCTCTTTTTGGGCTCCACCACCCTCCAGGGGAATTTTCCATGGAAAAGTTTTTATGGGCAAAGCCAACTTCATGGAGGCAACGGCTTGCTTGTACTTAGATCATGCGTCCTCAGAGAAACGCTTGTTGAATGCTATAATTAGATCTTGTTCATGGGCGCAGTCATGCACTGTGACCCAACTGTTCTATGCTGCATCAAATCCCTTCCAGGATACAGAATACTTGAGTCTTCTTCTTACCTGACAGAAAGCTACAATCTCCTCCACTTCCCACTCTGACGTCCCATCCACAAGATAAGCATCAGGATTCCTGGTGGGGGACCCTCAAACAATGTGAGCTTGCTTTCATGGAACTTTGAAAAGATTTGAAATGAGGAGAGGGAGATCCAACTGGCATGAGGCATGGCCAAGTTTCTGACAATGCAATAAGGCCCAATCCTCTCAGTCCCAGTTTTTCACATGGTTGCTTGATTGGGATGTTTTTAGCATCCAGCATCACAAGACCTCCTTTTTTGTATGCTGGGCCAACTCATCTCTTACCATCAGCATTCCACTTGTAATCCTGGATGGCTGCATATAAATTCGTGCTCACCCCCTGGTGTAATTTCTTGATCATTTTTGCAAAGTCTACTTATGCTTCCACCTTGGATCCACAAATGGGCTCCATGTTGAAGGTGTGATTAAAGCCATAATTGGCAAAGAAGGGGGAACAACCAATTGATGTATGTCGAGAGTTGTTGTAACTGAATTGGGCCATGTGGAGATTGGAAACCCAATCTGAATGATCTTCAGCGATGTAACATCACAAGAACTGTTTGAGGCATTAGTTCACTTGTTCAGTTTGCCCATCTGATTGGGGATGATATGCAATTGAATGGCAGGGGAGAATCTGAAGAGTCTTACACAAATCTTCCCAAAAGATGGAGTTAAACTGGGGTCCACAATTGTTAATTATTTCTAGAGGGACCCCGTGAAGAACAAACACATGAATGACAAAAAGCCTCGCCATCTCAGCTTCAGTGACTGTGGTTCTGCAGGGAATAAAGTGGACAAAATTTGTAAAAAGGTACACCACCACCATGATAGCATTGTAGCCATTAGACACAGGCAATTATACAGTAAAATCAACTGATAGAGAAGTATAAGGCCCTTCAGCCTTTTGAACTGATACCAAAATCCCCACTAAAGGCTGGTGATTTGGTTTCGTTTGGTTGCAAATTAGGCACTCTTTACAATATCTGCCCACCTGCGTGGCTAACCCCTTCCAACTGTAAGTGTGATAAATTAGCTTTAGAGTCTTTGCCATCCCAAGATTACCAACAGGGATTCTGTCATGATAGTCTCAGATGATTTCCAGGTGAAGTGGTCCAGCAGGAACTCATAGGCGCCCCTGAAACCACACTATCTCATCCTTCACATGGTAACTTCTGGTGATGTCTTACTGATTTAATGCGCTCTTGTCCAGGACCATAGTATATTTGGCTGACAAAGGCTGGGAAAGGACTACATTTCTGAACATACCATGTTCCTCCTCATTTTCCAGAGGAGCAAGCGCTGGCCCGTGGGCCAAGGAAGAGTTAGGTTGAGACACGATTTTAACTAGTGGAATCATCTAATGTTTATTGTACACCTCTACCTCCCTAATATTGGGAGCAAATGTAGAGTTGCGGCTCAAAGCATCCACCAAACCATTCTCCTTGCCCTTAGTAAACTCATAAGAAAACGCAAATTGGGCAAGGGTCTCATGCCAGTGGGTTTGCCGTGGGGTCAATACCTGAGGTGTGAGGTAGTACAGTAAGGCATGGTGTCTGTATGTACGCAGAAGGGTTGGGATGAGCCATGCAAGTGATGACGCCAATAGGTCAGCACCTCAACCACTGCTATTAGCTCTTTATCATATATGGCGTAGTTTAACTCTGGTAGAGACATTTTCCTAAAAAAATATCCCACCGGATGCTTTATCCATCTTTGCCTACTTGTAATAAGGCTGCTGCTATGGCGAAGTTGGAGGCATCTGAAGCAACAATGAACTCTTTATTGGGGTCGACATGATGAAGAACAGATGTGGACAGCAAATTAAACTTTACCGCTTGGAAGGCATCCTGAAAAATTAAGGACCACTAGAGTACTTTTGCCCCACTCACCTTATATAAAAGCGCAGCAACTTCAGAAAGATTTGGTGTGTATTTCTTAAAGAACGTACACGTCCCCAAAAATTCCTCAATTCCTTAACTGAAGTTGGAGTGGGCCACACACAAATCACCTTCTCCTTTTCTGGAGTTATCATGTGCCCTTGGTCAAACATGACGTTGCATAGGAAGGTGATATGGGACTTAAAGAATTCACAATTACTGATTTTCAGCGTAAGGTTGGCTGCCCTTAACCTCTCCACCACCTGCCAAAGGTGTACCACATGGAACTCATTGTCAGGGGAAAGTACCAAAATATCATCCATGTAAGCTACCACGCCTACCCTAGCAGGTCCCCCAAAGTCACATCAATATGGTGTTGAAAGATAGCAGGGGCATTTTTAAGCCCAAAGGGCATAACTCAAAATTGTAAGGTCCCTTTTCTGGTACAAAATGCGGTCAACCACACCAGGCCTTCTTGATCCAGATTCGATTGAATGCATTTAATTAATCCAGCTTGAAGACTCTCACCTTCTCCACGTAGTGTGCAATCTGTGAGTCCAGTGAGATGGGATGAAAGTCTGGCACTGTGACGTTGTTAGGATTCCCATAATATACACATGGGCATAAGGTACCATTGGTCTTCTATACAAAGAGAAGTGGGGAACATACAGGCGAGATTTGCTGAAAATTGCACCTTTGGCTAACTGCTCCTTAACCCACACATCTAAAGCCGCTTCCTTCTGTACCATCAACGGATAAATTGGGGAAGATATACGCACCAGATTAACAGTGAGTTTGAACTCACAATTGAACTCTGAATGATATGGTAGTACATTGGCTGAAGCTGCATCAAACGAAGATTCCAACCTCTTCAAACAGGAAGGTAGGGAAACTTCAAAGAGGGCTTCAGCAACAGAGCAAGGCTGAGGGTGTGAATATTAGGCCAGTGGGGAAAACTGCCCTGAAAGTTGGCTTCAGCCAAAAGGACAACTAACTTGTGACCATTCTTCAATGTTAAGGATAGGGTATTTTTGTTTAAGTTGGTTATGACGTCAAACTTTCGCCACCACTTTACACCTAAAATGATGGGGTATAAGAGGTTTTTGATAGCTTGGAACCGGTCAGAAAAATGACATTTGCCACCTTGATAATCCACTAATCCCATAATCTTCAGCGTGGGAATACCTTTGAAAACCCCTCCTCTAACCATACCACCTGGCAAGTAACTCAGCTCAAGGTAGTCAGATAGGTCTTGGTCAATAAAATTCTCAGAGGCTCCAGTATTCACAAAAATAGTAGCTCTGATTTTCCCTAAAGGGGAGGAAAGGGTAACAGTCATTAAAAAATAACCTAATGATCTTTATTTATAGCAAAAAAACGCCAACACTTCACCACCAAACTCTTATTCAGGGTCTAGCATACTCCCAGGGTACGTTTCTGCATCAAAGAATGGAGGGGGATATTTGGCCACTCTTACTACTGAGGCCACATATACCACCATATCTTCAGAAACTGCTAAACGTTTTTGTAATGTAATTGTAACATCTTCTCCACCTCCTGGGTTCCACAGATCATGGTTGTGGTCAAGCGTGGGTTCTCTGGGGTGATCTTATACACTGAAATGGAGTTTATATCTGAGTTATAAGGGAAGATATATATATCCTGGTAGTATATTTGGAAACGTCATTATAAAATGCATTTTGGGCCGCAAATTACCCTAAATATATTTTGATGATGAGATTTATGACGTTATCCAAGGCCAACACCACCAAGACTTTTGTTGATGATCCCACCTGCACCATCTGAATGCAGTGATGAAGAAAAAAATGATTTGTTGGTGTTGATCATATAAAGTTCAGTGGAAATTTGGGGAATAATGAATCTTAGATTTCAAAGCATCTGTATCCACCAGGTATGGGCAAGAAGGGTGAGTGCTTTCCAGTTGGAGGTAGTAAGAATAACGCCAAAATGCTCCAGCCATTGCTGTAATGGATGAGGCTCCCAAGGCCCAGCCCGCCACCAGCCCTAAACCACCACCCCCATATGTGGCCATACTAACTCCATGTGGTCCTGTCCAAATGGATGGCCTTGCTGGGCATCTGGGCCAAGGTGCAGTGCACCAGCCTCTGTCGCCATGGGCCCCCAGGCCGAGGTGCATCCCTACGGCCTCTGTCACCTCATGGTTACCCAGCTGAGGTGCAGTCAACCAGTCTCTGTTGCCTCAAGCCACTCTGGCTCCTTCCCCTCTCACCAGGGCAAGGACACTCTCAAGAGGATCCTGGCGCGTCCACCCCCTTTCCTCTCCTCCTCACTGCACTGCCATCTGCACCCTCATTCTTTTTTTAAATAAATAAAATTAAATAAAACAAATCCAGCAAATAGTGGCCTTTATTGAGAATGGACTCAAAGTTAGAATAGAATTCCAAAGTGAGGTCCAATGGGCTGACCTCGCTTTGATATACTTTTCCTAAAAAGACTAAATGAATTGTAGGTAATGAGGGGCGCACAAGCCTCCATAATTGATGGCATACAGGTAACTTGACGGAGAATCAGAGGGGAATTTCAGAATGAACAACCAATCAAATAATTAATTTATTTGATAACATTCCGTTATTGACCCAAATAGAAAACTCCTACTTATAATAATGGAATTGCAACTATTGATGTACATGAATCTCATAATTCCCAACTTTATGAGATTCATGTATGATCATCGATTGTTACATTACCCCCTTGTAAAATGGAAATCCTGGCAGACTCAGACCTGAACCAGTAAGGCAGGCATGCAGTGACCAATAAATTTTTCAACAGGAGACCTTTTTGCAAGTAGCTTTGGGAAATTGACCGGAAATCCAGAGACCCTGGATCAAATCAAATGGCTCTCTGGAGGTCTCCTGGCGGGCACAAGAGGCCATCAACCGCCAGCAGTCTGGCCCACCCCCAAGTTACCCATCCCCTTCATTGGAAGGCCCTACAAACCAAAAAAAGAGACCAATGACCAATGGCGATGCTTGGGACATCAACCACGGCCATCTTGCAGGCTGGATGGTACCACAGCCTGCCAAGGTAAAATTGACTTTGGAATAATGTAATGGATGGGGCTTCCAAGGCCCAGCCCACCACCAGCCCTAAACCACCACTCCCATATGTGGCTATACTAACTCTGTATGGTCCTGTACAAATGGATGGTTTTGCCAGGAATCCAGGCTGAGGTGCGGTGCACCAGCCTCTGTTGCCTTGGGGTTACCCAGCTGAGGTGCAGTCAACTGGCCTCTGTCACCTCAGGCTACTCTGGCTCCTTCCCCTCTCACCAGGGCAAGGACACTCTCAAGAGGATCCTGGCGCGTCCACCCCCTTTCCTCTCTCTCCTCACTGCACTGCCATCTGCACCCTCATTCTTTTTTTAAATAAATAAAATTAAATAAAACAAATCCAGCAAATAGTGGCCTTTATTGAGAATGGACTCAAAGTTAGAATAGAATTCCAAAGTGAGGTCCAATGGGCTGACCTCGCTTTGATATACTTTTCCTAAAAAGACTAAATGAATTGTAGGTAATGAGGGGCGCACAAGCCTCCATAATTGATGGCATCCAGGTAACTCGATGGAGAATTGGAGGGGAACCTCAGAACAAACAACCAATCACATAATTAATTTATTAATTTTTATTCCGTTATTGACCTGAATAGGAAACTCCTACTCAGAATAATGGAATTGCAACTATCAATGCACATGAATCTCATAATTAACAACCTTATGAGATTCATATATGATCATCAATTGTTACAATTGCAAAATGTGAAAAAGGTTTTGATTCCCTGTTAAACTTTATAGGTTTTCTGATTATTCTCAGCTAATTAAACCCTATAGATGTATTAACTGCACAGGTTTGGTTGTTATGCAATCCTCCATGTTATTTGATATTTAAATATAATTGTTGATAATAGTATGGAGACTATCTTCTGAGATGAATTGAAGTACTGTATTTCAGTCCAACGCTCAGCCAGTATTTCCTCTCAAAATACTTATGATGTCTTGAATAGGATTTGTTCCCTGGTACCACTTAACTTGATCTACGCTCAGATCCCTGTTTACAGTTTCTCTCTATGATACACAGTTGGCAGCAATCCACAATTTAATTCAGCTTCTTCTCTGGATCCACACTCAGATCCTTACTCTTTATCCTAAAGAGTCTCCTAATTAGAGCACAGCAATGATTTCCCTGAGAAAGAATAGAACTCAAAATGGATTCTGATAAAGTATACTAAGATACTACTCTGTTAATTGATCTGGTAATTACTTAATGTTTTTATTAGTGAATTCTTTAGATAATTTATAGTGGGGAATTTGGCACCCAACCCTCAGTTGGCACCTCCTTGATGAAATGGCAACTGTTGTCATTGAATTACCCATCCTTGTCTCAGCAGCAATAGTCTTCCCCATCCTGGATAGGATTCCATCATTGAACATCCTTGATACCTAAAACAGAAAGAGTCAGAAAACATGTCCCTAACGTTTTCCCTTAAATCCAAGCAAATCAACAATATTTGGCAAGTGACATGCTTAGGTAATGGGACTTGTTACCCATTAATACAATAACAAACCAACGGATCAATTTTCTAGTTGCAGGCAGCATCACTCACCTCACAACTTGATCCTTAAATTCTTAATTAGTTGGTGATGAAACCCAACTGATCACAATCAGTACACCTGATATTTAATCAACTATCAGATACCCCTATTTTGTTGGAAACTCTGCCTGACAAGATCTTAAGCATTCATCTGTATCAATCCTCAATGGATCTGACCCAGCCAAATAACATAAAATCACCAAAACATTGTTACCCCAAAATCAGGGCCAACTGTTATCCAATTCGCTTCACTTTAAGAAATTATCCCCTAGCAATCCCTGGTAATCTAGTTGGCTGGGAATATGGGAAAAATTTCCAACAAATCCCTCCTCTTGCTAGATTTTCAGCAAGAAAAGGATTGGGGAAGGAGAACACTGCTTTGGACACTAAGTCAAAAAATTTATTTGTTCAAGAGGAGTACAAAAAATCAGTACTACACGCTTCTTGGGATGACCTTTGGCATGCAGCTCTCTTCCTCTTCCTCTTGCTACTGCCTACTCAGAGTGCAGTACCCATGACCTTTTGTCATGCCAGGCTGATCAATTTACTTATGATGATATTAATCCCAGGATCCAGTTTTCCCCCATTAGGGCATATGACCTGCTGTCATATTCAGGATTCTTAGTCTGACTTCCTTGATTTCCTGACTTTCTATTCCTTTTCAACAGAAAACTCTTGCCATTGATGTTCGTTTTGTGGCCCAATTAAGAATGCTCATTTATGTTCACCTTGTTATATTCTCTTAATAACCACTTGGCTCATATCATTCTTAATTCTTCTCTGGAGAGCTTATCCCATTAATTTTGAGATTAATTTCTCCAAAAATTAGAGCTTAATTGATTTCAGAGTGCATAATTTTAACTATCATATAAGCCTGATATTCCCCCTCTCATCCAGCTCATATGCCAATTTCTGAGTCTTGGTACTAACAGATGATCAATATCTTGTCTGATATAGACCTTCAGCTCTTCCAGCGGATGAGTCAATATGTATGTCAGAACCTTTTCTATGGTCCTTCCGGGACTCATACTCCTAGTCAAGTACCAGTAGCCAGTCTTTCCATGGAATTACTGGAAACGGTAAACAATCCCAACAAAACCAGGTTAGCAATTGTTTCAAACTACTCTTGACCAATTCTTCCTTTGTCATCAATTCCTGAGTTAGATTTTGAAACTCTACTGGATTCAGCTCCCTTCACAGATAATCCTAACATCATTGTCAAACCTCCTGAAGCAATGCCCTCCTCTCTTGATCATTCACTCCTCGCCAGATTGGACTTGCTTCTGGAGTTCCTCTTCCAACTTGGTCAATATTACAAGCCAGCTGTCTTGGCCATTGAACTAACCATCAGCAACAGCATACATTTTGAACTCCCCTATGCAGAATTAAGGGCCCAAGTCACTGAGGCTTTGTCCATAGCTCTGAACTCTCCTGATCTTGAAAACATCCTAGATCAGGATATTGCAGCCTATGCTCTTTGCTTTGCCAGCCAAGTTTTTTGAAGTTGGGCCACGAATCTTCCAGCCTCTTCCAGTTTCCATTACTCTTTCTGCTTCAGCTTCCATGAAGCTCATAGTCGTCACTTGTATGATGCCATTTGCTCCTTGCATGATTATCTCATTTCTGGAATGTCCCATCGGTATCTTCCACTGATGGCTTTGATTGGGGGCATGATTCAGCAACCCCCGCCTAGTATCCCTTGCTTGTTGCTGGCCCATATGTCCAGTTTTCTTGTCAAAGCCCATATGCAAGTGCTCAAGACAATATTCCAGCTCCAGTGCCATATCAGGATTACTCAGGGTTATTTTCCAACTGCCTCTTCTTATATTGTTGCTTCCCTCTCCATTCCAGGATATTGCGTTTGGCATATTCTGACATTTCAATTTCTCTTCCCCTAGTCACTTTCTCATAGGGAACTGCATCCGCTCAATGAACTTGGTTTTAAGTAGGTCTAGCCCTCGCTAGCATCTGATCTCACATAGATTTTAATGGGTTATTTACTCCTACTGTGATCCATCCTCCCTCCTCAAGAGGTGACATAGGCAGAATCATCCCCAAATTGAGGGTAACTAATAAAAATAAAAATTATAAAAATATATCAGTTTTTCTATGTGTTTTATTAATCTTTTTCTCAATATTTTTATCATCCTTTAATTTTTTTCTTCTTTTTCCATGGTACTTGACCTTGTTTTGGTTCATCAGTCCATCCTTTTATCTTTTTCCCCCAAACTGGATCCTAGTATACTTAGACCTACCAGTATTCTATGGTTCAGAGGTCTTACTTTTTTTAAGACTTAACCATCTAGATTGGTTCAGAGGTCCTTTCTTTGGACTTGGACAAATCATTAGGACATAACCAAACTAATGGTTCAGCGGTCCTTTGAGAACTCTTTTATTGTTTTTTTCCTTGATCCATCACTTTAGATACTTAGCATGGACTCAATTTACTACCCTTCCATCTAAGGGGTCCTTGATGGAGTAGGCATCCATTGCCATCTTGGCGGTAATCTTAAAGGGACCTGACCACAATGCATCCAATTTGTTTCTTCTCCCAAAACCATGTGTGCTGCAATAAGCAACTCTTTCACCTATTCGGTATTCTAACAAGGCTGGTCAGTTCTTATCGTCCATCATTTTTGCTCATATCCTTTTCTTCAAATTTATATCAAATTCTTGCAATTGCATTTTGATCAGGATATTCATCAATTGGTTCAAGTACTGCTCAGCACTCATCCTGATGTTGGTTCAACCACTAATTATAAAATCGGTGGCAACATGGCCTTCCTCCCATTTAGCAACTCAAATGGGGTTTTTTCCCATCACTGTATGATGACTGATATTGTAGGCGAACATCATCAAACTCAGGTACATTCCCCACATGGAAGTTCTTCCTTCAACCAGCTTACTTAGCGTCACAGCCAGCATCTCATTAACTTGTTCCACCAGTCCGTTCATCTCCAGCCAGTAGGTTACAGACACGACTCCTCAGATCCCCATTATCTCATTTAACCATGGGATCACATGATATGTGAAGTTTGTCCCATTATTGCTAAGCAGGACCTGCGGACATCCATGTCAATATACTACTTGATCTGGGATAAACCTTGAAGTGCTGGTAGAATCTAATTTTGCCAGGGCCTGCATCTCGACCCATCTCATCAGATGGTTGATAGCAGATATTATGTACTTAATACCCCTGTGCTCATTGTCAGCAGTCCCATCACGTTGATTGACACCATATTACAGGCAAATCCAGGGCGGACAAGTCAGTATCCAGTTGTATTCTTATGTGGTTTGTGCAGCCAGCACTCAACGCAGCAAGACAGATAGTCCATGACATCAAAATTGATTGACTTTCAGTAGATGTACTGAAGAATATGGTTTGTCAATTTTCACAGGCCTCTGTGCCTGAAAACCTTATGAGCAGCTTGAACAATAGCCGCTCGTTCTGACAGCTTTGGGGATAGTAACTGCTTCCTATTACTCATCTTGAAAACTTGTCCATCCATGGTCTCAGTGGTTTCCATTTTTTTAAGCGCACCTTGGATTTATTGGGATTTTTTCCCAATTTCTCCATTGACCATTCTCTGGAATAGCTCATCTTCCTGCTGGTATACCATCTGGACCATTGATAAAAATGATAAGCCATCAACATTCTGATGATAAGCCCCCACTCAGTGGACAACCTTATAATCGTAAGTCTGTAACTTCAGTGCTCATCAAGCCAGTCATTCTTCTGGCTCTAATAAATTGTGAAGCTAATGCAATGAGTAGTGGTACATCACCACTTTGAAGTGCATTCCATGGATGTACACCCAAAACTGTTTGCAGGCATAAATGACCACAAGGCTTCATGCTCAGTTACAGTGTAGTTCCTCTTAGCAACTGAGAGTGTCAGGATCACATACGCCAATGGATGTTTGTCCACAAGTTCATCTACTAGGCTCAATACAGTGCTGATTGCCATCAATGAAGCATCAGTTTGTATAATAAATTTTCAATCAAAATTCAGATATTTAAAAAGTGGAGAATCTATCAAGTACTGGTGTAACTCATCGAAGGATATCTGTGCTTCTTCATTCCAAAAGAATCCTTTTTTTAGATCCTTCAACAGATGGAATAAGGGCTTGGCAATTTTGGCAAAATCCCTTAAATCTTCTATAGTATCTGGCCATTCCAAGGAATACTTGGATACCTCAGAAACTCTTTGCACAGTCATTTGTTCTATGGATTCAAATCTTCTGAGATTGTGGCTGCAGTCCACTAGAGTTGATAACAAATTCCAGGTATTCCAACTCTTTCTTGAAGAAGTGGCACTTCCTCAGCTTGATCTTCAGGTTAACCATGGATAGTTTCTTGAACACTTCCTCCAAGTGGTGCAAATGGTCAGTAAACGTCCTACTGAACACATTTATATCATTCAAATACACCAGGACGAAAGACAACTTCAACTCATTTAATATTGCATCCATGGCCCTCTGGAACATTGCCAGCACATTGCACAGACCCTGGGG
>JAKSZP010000777.1:0-32861 GCA_022478985.1 Massospora cicadina | reverse complement strand
AACTTTTCAAAGCAACCAAATATCTGACAGTTCAGCTGTAATAATATACTGATTACATTTAAAGCATATATAATTATTTCTTATATATAAATAATTTTCTTCTATTACAGAAATTAAGGTATCCACTTTAAGGTGCACATGGACCCCTTCCCATCCACCTATGTTCAAAAATTTAAAGCTCTACATGCCATAGTTTTTGCTGGGTATTACACATATAAAACACTTGATCTATTATTAAAAACTAACGATAGTTTGGTTTTTTTGAGGTAGGAGGAGCTTACCGATAAGTAGGAAGTAATTAAAATTATTTTTTTAGCACTAGTGGTGCCCAACCCGAAAGGGGGAGCCGCCACGCATCTCAAGTAATTAAAATTATTTCTTTATTTATTCGAGGCAAGCCGACCAGGGGACGGACATTACCGAAATGGAGAAGAAAGTATCGACATGAAACCTGAGCAGGGTTAACTCTGTCGTAGAAGTTTTTCACCTCCGGATCGGGACTCGGATTTTTCTGGTTACGTCACGGGTAAGGTTTTCGTGTTATTATACTTACTAACCGCCAATGACTTCCTTCGGCTGGCACCCCGATCGATGTGCGAAGGGCGGGAATCGAACCCGCAACCTTCAGGTTGGTAGCCATATGCCCTACCGACTCGCCTTCCACCCCCAGTAATTAAAATTAACTTGTCGAAATAGCTACTAAACTGCATGAGAAACCTTTTGATCTATTAGATTAACTAAAAACCATTTAGCCAAAACAGATTAAACATATCAAACCAAAAATCATAGGCCACTTGATCAAAACCATCTCAATCCATTGAATCAACTAAAACCCATTAACCACATGACTAAAACCAATTGAGTTCATCGAATCAACTAGAATCTACTACCACTTGATTAAAACCAATTAAATCCATCGAATCAATTGCTTATACACCAATTATCTATCCAAGTTCCAATGTATTACTGAACAGCAGCTGATCTGCGATCCAGAACTGAAGAAGTGATATAAAGCTACAATTTAACAAATCATTTATTAGAACTGATCTGAATTCCAAAGTATGAAGTTTTACTTTGTATCATCTGATCCGTAATCTGAAGTCTGAGGTGAAATATGTAATAAGAAGGATCCTACTAATCATATCATTGATAAATCAGGACACTTCTATTTATATTATTATGATAATGATTCTAATGATGCTAAACCAAAAATATACCAAACATTTTAAAAATTAACCAGAAAAGTTATATAAAAATAATGGTAAAATAAAATTGCATCAATCATTTCAAAAAATCAGTCATAAGAAATGACGTTTGAAATTTTTCATCTGGCAACTTCTCTATAATTGTTGAGATTAAATTTTAGTTGGTAACCAATCAAGCCGCTTATACAACTTCATTTCGATTAAATAGATCATTATGCCTGGTGCCACCTACAACAAATCCAATCTATTTATCTGATAACCTCATTACCTGATAGCATGCAGGGTTTAGAAGTTTACATATTTGGTTCAGTGATCCAGATTTTTGTTAAGCTCTACGAGCAGTAAGCATTTACATTCCAAAGCAATTTACTTGAAGTCAATTAATTCATACAAGTTTAAAACCATAACCCAGAAACCTAGATTTAAAGTGGTTTATCCTTTAAAAATGTATTCTCACGCGGTGCCAATATCAAATTCTCCTCACTTTTTAATAAAAATGCTGCTTACTAACGTTGCCAATTTAGTTCACTTAAGTATCAGTTGAGGCCTCAAGAAATAACACGTAGCGCCCCAGATGGAATGTATAGTGTGTGAGTATAAAAGTTAAAAGTTATAGGAACTTCGCGACGGCTGGTGCTATGAGCACCGTTGTTTTTAAATTTTGGGACATTGGCTTTTGTTATTTTACACATATGGGAACTATGCGGCTTAGGTGGATAACCACAAATTTACAATGTAGACAAAACAAAATTTATTTTAATACAATAAAGGCTTAGCCTTTAATATATTTTTATAACGTAATTGAAGAAATAGTTTTATTTTACAATCATCGGGTATATTTGAAAGCACTTAATTGTATAAATATTTAACAAAGAGTAGTTTTAGCATCGTGCACAAAAAATTCCATGTACAATATTTTTTCAACACTCCCCACACCTATTTTTGTGGTGATAAAGCTTGATATGGTTCCCAGTGATAGTAGCCTGCTGAGTATTTTATAAAGATCTCCAAGTTATAATTTCTCTAAGGCAAAACTTTAAAACTTCCGATATGTCCTTTAGAATAAAGTTGAGTTTCCTTAGACTTTTATTGATCAGTTCATTTTGGTAAAATTAGGTTAGAGATCTCCTACATGAAAAATTTGTAGTTTTTGAGCTTGTTATTATAATTCAACTTCAGATATTTAAATTCTGGCTTATGTAACGATCGATCGGCTTTGATCGATCGTTACATTTCGGCTCGGGATTTAGAAAATCTGAACCTGAGCCGATTCGTTTAAAAGATTTTTGTTTTGGATCGGGTTTAGGCGAGGCCCGGGAAGGGCGATCTTAAAGGTCGAGCCCGCGCAATTCCAAACTTGGTTCGGAATTCTTCTGGAGTTTCTACCCCGAGCTGGGTTACTCCTGTGGCTTTTCGCCACCCTTACTTTGTCTTATGGCGGATTGTGGCACCTAACTATTGGGATTTGCTCAAGAGCTGCGTTTTTAATCGATAATGAATAAAATAAGGTTAATTTGTGGTTTGCTACCTCGCTTACCTATTTCGTCTTTTTCCTCATTTCGGAATTTCCATAGTTCAGAGAGTCCAACCTCATGTTGGATATTTTCTGAGGCGTCAGTGACCAAGGCCAAATTAAGGCAAAATAGCGATTTGGAACTGGGAGTATCCTGACCGTGACAGTTTAGTTCCTGTACAATATATCTAAGTTTGTAGTGGTATTGATCAGGATCAGTCAATTGTTTGTCTAGGTTAGTTGGAAACTGATACCATAGATTAATTTATGAAGAGTGCATTTAGATTTGTTTATGGATTTTGGTGCAATAAGACTATAAAATGGCAAGTATTCTTTAAATCAATTAATGGGGTGATCAGTAGTAATGCATTTAGTGCACATAAAAATTTCTAATCAAAATGTTCAGTTATATTGCTGTAACGTTGATTGTGGAAGGTAGTGAAGAAATGGTGGTTATTGACCTGTTTAATATCTCCTTAACTGATTTATCAAAATAGAATTATTTGGGATTTGCCCTTCTCTGGGTAAAGCCTCTTACTAGGGGTTGTATCTCATATTTAATTATTTAGAGATGCCAAGTTGTGCTCCTCATAAACTTGAGTTAAGCTTTTGAAATTTCAGGGATAATCCCAAATAGATTTAATGTTATTATGATCACAGGAAAATTATTCTAAGGCTGATCAATATTATATTAATTTATTATTAGCAACTTGATACCAGTGACTGGAGCTGATGATGTCAATATTATTATTATGAACTAGTTATGGCAAAATGATATTTGATGTCAAGGTTGTTGGAATCACTGGTTATTGATTCCAGGATGATCCAATCAAATATTTATTTTAAAATTAACTGGTGAATTATGCTGAGGATAATTATATTGCCAATGAAATGCCAATGTTTTCAATACTAGATCAAGTGATGACTATTCCATTGCCTAGGGTTATGAATTACTGGTGACTAAAGACTAAGGATATTTGATAATTAATTTACTATTATTATTAATTTGTTATTAGCAACTAGTACCAAAGTTTTTCTAAGTGTGGCATTCAATTGCCATCTATCACTTAACAATTACCTCTGCTTATCCTGGATTCTTTGACTCCTCCCACTTATAGCCTCAGTAATTTGAATAGTGTGAGGCTCAATCCCAATAAAGCTATCACTTAACTTATTACACCTAATCTAATTTATATTACTATCTTTAATCTCTTCTCCAACAAAAGTCCAGGTTAAAAACTTAGAGAGAACTTTGTCTCCTCTTTCTTATGCAGCATGATGTATTAAGCCTACCACATCTGATATATTTTTGGAATTCTGGGCTTGTACCAAGTTAGCATCCAACATAGCCAGAATTCTGACAATGAGATCTTCAGTTGTCCAAGAAAATCTTTGAGGTCTGCGCACAGCAAGTTACCTTCATATTATAATGGGTGGTCTCATGCCAATATGCCACAAAGAAATTGGGTAGTAAGAGCCATGTTGCTGACCAAACTAGAGATAAGCCCACAGAAGCCCATCTTTGAACCCTTCCACCATGCCTTGTCATTGCCACATATTTCTGCACCACTGTTCCCACAATGCTGCACATCAACAGCAGGTTCTGGCTCCATGAGAGGGCTGAGAATGACGCCAATGCCACGCCAAGCTCACTAGTTGAGCTCATCACTTTGATCCAATAATATAATTTTAATAAAATAAGATTTATATTAGCATGCAATCTATTCAAATTTTCTGAGTTTTCTTATAAGATGCAACTGGTTATTCAGGCCCCAACTGTCATGGAAATGGCAGAAGAAGTTTAGACCAGCCTGCCAGTCAGGATGCGTGAGCACCCAAAAAGCAAGCCAGAATGCCAGAGGCATTGCCAACCATATGACTTGATATGGAGCCAGAAAATGGGATACCACGAAGTGGTGGCATAACAACAGGGTAAGGAGTATCCCAACAGCAAAACATGCTGAACCCTTTCCCAACTCAGTGATTCTCACTGCATGAGGTGGGATTGCCGGGATAGTCTCAATGAGATTCTTGGCTTGAGTGGCCAACTCATTGGGGGCAATGTGGAGGCGGATTCTCTTTTTCCATTGTTGTATGTAGGGCCATAAGATCCCCATGTATTGGTGTCAGAAATTAACAAGAGCGGGGTTGTAGGACCAAAAGTATTGAACTTACTGGGCCCAATCAGTGATAGAGGAGCCATGGTGACCAAAAGATTTGAGTAAAGCCCACCTGGAGTGCGGGGTGATGGACCACCAGAAAATGCCATCTGGGATGCAGTCAGAACAAAAAAATAAAAAAATTAAAATTTCTATTGGCAAAATTTTATTGGGAAAGGAAAGTAAGAAAATTGACCAACAATTTTTTCAGTGCCATGCAACTGATTAAATAGTGGTCAATTGGGTAGTGACAGGATGGGGTTGGGGCCCACAAATGGCCTAACTGGCGAATTTTTTGGGAATGGGGGGTTTATTCTTTGGGAACTGACATCACAAAATTCAGCGGTGGGCTGAGTCTCTGTCAGTTTGACCTCAAATGTCCAAACCAGGGCTCAACTATATTTCTGATGATTAGTATGACAGTGTTTGGCCCAACGGGCGATGGGAATCCCCCAAGGTCATCCCTTATAGGGACAGGTCCATTTGGTTGGGAACAGGCTTGGGACAGCCAACCCACCCGCACTTGGTTGTTTAACCGTTTATTCAGTCAAAAGCAGCACATTGGGTGCAGTGCCCAAATTACTATCCGAGGGCTTCAAACTTATGTCGATAGCACCCAATATTTGTTCAACTGGTCTGGAGATTGAATTGGAATTGTCAGGCAATCTGGCCAATATCTCATCCTTCATGCTTTTACAGCCGTTCAAATTTTGTGCATCAGCCATATTGCTGACTGAATTATATCTGACCAATTTCAATTTGATAAACTCAGCACAGATTTTGCTAATTCCCCACAACAGTTCTGCTGAGGTAAGTGTGGGTATTGGGGGTGGGATCTGAAGTGGACGAGCTGTTACCCATCGCTCATCTACTATGTGAGCGAGGTCTCCCTGAGTGGTGAGGGGTACCATCATCCTCTTCAGTGTCTTTCCTATTTGGGAACAGGAAGATGGCCCAATCAAGAGCCAAAGGATGTTCCCCAAGACTTACATTACCCTTTCCTTTTTCTAAAGGAATGGCATTCCCACTGGGAAATTGCGCCAGAGCCACATTCTTGTGTGCTTTAGGTAGCTTGATAGCCATAATCAGCGCGATTTTCTGAGGGGGATGGGGAGCCTCAGGGTGGGATGCGTGGAAGGCTTTGACCAGGGCCATGCAATTTGCATAATCACATGCCTTGACCCAACTATTTTTGTAGGCTGGGTATCCTTTCCAGGCCACAAGATATTGAACTGAACACCGCGACTTGTGAGATGCCAAGATAGCCTCTACCTCAGCCTCTTCCTCACTATTGACAATGATTAGTTCCATGTCCATGGGAATTATACCCTTGAAGGGTGACAATTGGGAAACATGGAAGACTGGGTGCTGCTTCCAATGCGCGGGAAGCTTCAGGCGGAATGCCCCATTACCCAATACTTGCTCCACTAAGTGAGGACCCAAATTCTTACTGGCAAACTTGTGGGAAGGGGTTTGAATTTGCAAATGACAAGTATCAAGCATGATGTAAGAACCCACCATAAAATTGTGACCTGGAAGGTGCTTATGGTCCACAAATCGCTTATAGTCATCGATGGCTTTAGTGAGGTGTTCCCATACCAAGGCTTGAGTTGAACAAATATGGGTAGCATGATCCGTGGCAGCTTGAACTTCAGGCCACAAGCATGCCCCAACTGAAAACGATGGGTTGTAGCCCAACGTTGCTTCATATGGTAACCCTGTGGATGTGTGGATCCCATCATTGTATGCAAATTAAGCGAGAGGCAAGTCACCAGACCAAGTATCCTGCGCTGCTGTGGTATAGCAACGCAGGTACTGTTCAAGGACTTTATCAACCCTTGGTCTGACCATCAGACTGGGGGTGATATGCCATGGATTGACAGGGGTTATCTTCAGGATCAATAGGAGTTCATTCCAAAAGTGTGCAGTAAACTGAGTACCCCGGTCACTAACGATTTCCTGGGGAAGACCAAACATTGAAACACATGTCATACAAAAAGATGGGCAGTTTCTTCTGATGTAACTGCAGAAGTATAAGGGATAATAAGGGAAAATTTTGTAAAGCGATCTACCACCACCATTATTGCTGAGAACCCATTAGAACAGGGGAGATCACCGATAAAATCTATGGATACTGAGGTCCATGGACCTTCCACCTGCTTTAAAGGGTGTAGGAGGCCATTCTTACTGGAGCAATCCAACTTGGCCCTAGCACAAGTAACACAATTGGCGATCCAAGCTGGAACCTCTTTGGTCAGTCCTGCTCAATTGAAGGTTCACTTGATCAGATCAATGCATTTCTTGTTACTGGGGTGTCCAACTGTGGGAGGATCATGGTGTGCATGGAATACTTTCGGGTGAAGGGGGGAACCCACACATGAGAATGGAAGTAAATGAGCCCCTATTCTAAGGAATATAGGGAGTGTTTGGGACTCGAGTGAGTCAACTGCTTGACCAACTCCACGCCCTCAGGGCAGGCCATTTGAGTAGCCAACACTTGGGCCAATAACAGTTTGTCGGGAGACAATGCAGTGGAGGAAACAATGGAGGGAACAATTGACAGAATCTGAGTGGCAGAGATCATGGTAACGAGATCCACTTCCTCAGATTCCAAGGGACAGTGAGCAGGGCTACAGCTTAAGAAGTTGGGAAGGACATTGAGCACACCTTTGACAAATTAATATTTGAAGTTGAAGCTGCACAGGTCCCAATAGGTTCAGGCCTAACGGTGCGCCAATTTTTGAGGTTTGCGGAAATACAAGAGAGCCTGGTGATCTGTGCAAACCATTAGCTTGTGACAGGCACCCTGTAACAGGTATTGCCAATGAGTTAAAGACCATGCAACAGCTGCCAGTTCCTTGTTGTAAATGGCCCAAGACTGCTCCATAGTAGTGAATTTTTGGGAAAAATAAGTGACTGGATGTTCAAGACCATCATAATCCTAAAGCAGCACTGCACTCACCGCTACCAATGAAGCATCACATGCAATGATATACAGTTTGGTGGGATCAGCATGTTTCAAAATGGGAGGAGACATGAACACCTCTTTGATTGATTCAAAAGCCTGCTGGCATTCGGGGGTCCAAAAAATGGTACATTTTTTCCAGTGAGGTGATGGAGCAGAGTGGCCAACTGAGAAAGTGCGGGGGTAATTTTTTTCAAAAAAATGATAGTTCCCAAGAAACTCCGAAGTTGCTTCTGTGTAGTCAGAGTTGGCCATTCTTGGATTGCATCTAATTTTTTTGAAGGGATAGCAACACCTTCTTTGAGAACTAAGTTTCTGAGAAATGTAACCTCTTCCTTATAAAACTCACACTTGGAAGCTTTGAGGAACAACCCTGCTTTATGCAGAGCAGACACCACCACTTCCAAGTCAATAGCATGTTGTTCGGGGGTTGGGGAATGGACAAGGATATCATCAATGTATGCAATAGCACAAGAGAACTAGAGATCCCCTAACGTGTTGTCAATCATTTGTTGAAATGTAGCAGGAGCATTTTTCAACCCAAAGGGCATTATGCGAAATTAAGAAATGCCTCGCCTCATTCAGATTGCAGTCAACCATTCCTGTCCTTCCATCACCCAAATTTGGTTGAAAGCGTTCACCAGATCCAGTTTCAAAAAAACACAGGATTTGGCAATCGCCTGACTGATTGTCTGCTCTAAAGGCAATGGGTAGGGATCTGTAACTAATATTTTGTTTAGGTGACCAAAATCTATGCAAGGATGGAGTGATTCATCCAATTTTCTTACAAATACAATAGGGGAGGCGATGGGAGAGGTTTCTTTGAACAACCAACCTTTTTTAACATATCATCCAACCAGGTATTGAGTGCAACCTCTTCCTCCACTGTGTGAGGATACAACGGGCAGTTGATGTTCACCAATTACATGGTTGTCCGAATCCACAATCATACCTGGAATGTCTTGGCAGATGGTCCACTTTTTCCATGTCAAAGATTTCCCAGTATTGCATTAAGCTTTCTTTCAGGAAAATCAGCTGGAATGCCTTCGGAAGTAACTAAGGTAGTGATAGAGCTGGTTCCTTGTATTTTTTTTTAAGAGTGTTGATCAAAGAAACTCTCCCTCTGAATCATCATTGGTAAATGACAATGTATTAGACTCTAAATGAATCTTCACATGTTGCTGACGCCACCATCCCACACCCAAGATCACTGGGAATACCAGGTTTGGCATGGCCAAAAAATGATCTCAGAAGTTATATTGGTGGATTGAGAAGTGTATTGGCTGGCGAATGACATACAAAGACTGGTAAGCAGATGAGGCCACCATTACTGAGGCGCCCACATCCATTTCCAATTTTATTTGCTGTGCCAACTCAACACTCATGAATTCCCCGCTGCTCCAGTATCCACCAGAGCTTCAAAGGAGAATGATGCGGACCAATACTGATTTTTATAGGGACAAGGAAATAAGCGGAATTCTGTTTATTTGGTAATTTAATTGACTCACGAATGACTGAAGAGATAACGGGTATGTCAGACTCAGGGTCAGGGTTTTTAGCTGGGGCGAAAATTGGGAGTACAAGTGCAGGAGAAATCATTTCTTCTGTCTGGGCTTGAACAGAATCATTCATAGTTGACTCTGGAAATGGCAATTTGGACTCAGGGGTTATGGCATGGTGGGGACACACTTCAACAGCTATTCTGGCGTCAGGCGCATCATCTACATCTTTGTTAGAAAATCTTATCATAAAGTTTTTCTCCTGATGTGGGGAAACATGATGAGGTAACGCTTTGATAGTAGCTGTGGTGGCAAATATTTGATCTACTGATTCCTGGATGGTAGACCAGGCCACGTGATAAGCGGAAACCAAATTCAAACTCGCTCTAAAGACTGCCTGAAGCATGTCAGTAGATAGGTCTGATGCAGAAGCCAGCTCCCAAAAGGTGGAAATCAGAGAAGCCAAACTAGGGGCTTCAGCCATGTTTAGGAGTAGTCTGAGTAAGTGGTCTGATTGGGAAACATGGGGTTTTAAAGCAGCTGATACAGCAGCCATCAGGGGAATGGGGTCTTCTTTATGTGAGGAAGAATGCAAAAGACTTCTTACCCAATGGTGGGCATCTCCATCCACGGCGTCCAACAACGCGAGACCTTGTTGAGCATGAGATATCACTGAAGCATTACTGAGTGCGATTATCATCCTCATTTGTAGTTTGGCAAGAGCATCGAGAACCTGATTGGCAATCTCTTGGGAGGGGATACTTGATGCTTTCCCTGGGCCAGAGGAAGTACAAGAAGATTCAGTCTGCACCTCTTGGGTGGCTTGAAGAAAGTTTCCCAAAATAGAGTGGATGCTTCTCCTGAAGTCAGAAAGTGACCAAAAAAACAACAAACAACACACAACTGATTGTACGTTCATCTGGTAGAGGGTAACCACTGCAGCACCCAATTTGAAAACCAAGGCGGAAGTGGCTGGAAGTAATGGTTGGTCAATTATGTCATGGAAATGGCAGAAGAAGTTTAGACCAGCCTTCCAGTCAGGATGCGTGAGCACCCAAAAAGCAAGCCAGAATACCAGAGGCATTGCCAAACATATGACTTAATATGGAGCCAGAAAATGGGATACCACGAAGTGGTGGCATAACAACAGGGTAAGGAGTATCCCAACGGCAAAACATGCTGAACCCTTTCCCAACTCAAGATTCTCACTGCATGAGGTGGGATTGCCGGGATAGTCTCAATGAGATTCTTGGCTTGAGTGGCCAACTCATCGGGGGCAATGTGGAGGTGGATTCTCTCTTAGCATTGTTGTATGTAGAGCCATAAGATCCCTATGTATTGATGTCAGAAATTAACAAGAGCGGGGTTGTAGGACCAAAAGTATTGAACTTACTGGGCCCAATCAGTGATAGAGGGAGCCATGGTGACCAAAAGGTTTGGTAAAGCCCACCTGGAGTGCGGGGCAATGGACCACCAGGGAAATGCCATCTGGGATGCGGTCAGAACAGAAAATAAAAAAAATTAAAATTTCTAAAGGCAAAATTTTATTGGGAAAGGAAAGTAAGAAAATTGACCAACAATTTTTTCAGTGCCATGCAACTGATTAAATAGTGGTCAATTGGATAGTGACAGGATGGGGTTGGGGCCCACAAATTTGGCCTAACCGGTGAATTGTTTGGGAATAGGGGGGTTTATTCTTTGGGAACTGACATTGCAAAATTTGGCGGTGGGCGAGTCTCTGTCAGTTAACCTCAAATGTCCAAACCAGGGCTCAACTATGTTCCTGACAATTAGAATGATGGCATTTGGCCCAACGGGTGATGGGAATCCCCCAAGGCCATCCCTTATAGAGATGGGTCCATTTGGTTGGGAACGGGTTCAGGACAGCCAACCTGCCTGCACTTAGTCATTTAACCATTTGTTTAGTCAAAAGCAGCACATCAGGCGCAGCGCCTAAATTACTATCTGAGGGCTTTTAACTAATGTTGATAGCACCCAATATTTGTTCAACTGGTCTGGAGATTGAATTGGAATCATTGGGTAATCCAGCTGATATTCCATCCTTTGTGCTTTTACAGCTGTTTGAATTTTGTGCATCAGCCAGATTGCCAACTGAATTAGATCTGACCAATTTCAATTTGATAAACTCAGCACAGATTTTGCTAATTCCCCACAACAGTTCTGCTGAGGTAAGTGTGGGTATTGGGGTGGGATCCAAAGTGGATGAGCTGTTACCCATCGCTCATCTACTATGTGAGCGAGGTCGCCCTGAGTGTTGAGGGGTACCACCATCCTCTTTGGTGTCTTTTTATTTGGGAATGGGAATATGGCCTGATCGAGAGCCAAAAGATGTTCTTCAAGACTTACACCAACCATCCCCTAATAGATAGCACTTTGCTAGTCTTTTAATAAGCTCCCTCCTAAGCTAGGCTCTCTTAAACACTGTCCAGCACATCTCTCTAAAGACTTCACATCCCATCTGATCATCATCCACGCCATTCATAACCCTGACGTCATATTTTTCAAATGCATCTCAGTCTCATAATATCAAATCCCTCTCCCTAAATTGAATAACTCCCACATCTGACTCACCACCAACTCCAACTTTCTCAAATCATCCTCTGACACTTCTCTCCTATCTGAGGCCCTTCCTATCAAAGCAATATGCAGATCAAGTGCAGCCTGATATAATACATCGCCCCTCTGTGAGGCCCAAAACTCCTGGACCTTCCCCAGGAATTGTGCACGGTCTTCCTTCATCTGCCACATCACCTCCTCCACTGGGTATTCTTTCCACTTCACCAGAAATTGCTATCAAACCTTCACCCATTTCAAATCCAATATCCGCTCTACCTTATATTCCTGGACATCCCCTTCTCTAGGTGTTGGATGGTTGACTGGATCTGAATCGTCAGTTATTATAAACCAAAGATATCCTAAGTATATTTGAACTTGAATTTGTGGCCTAGCAATTTCACTTAATTATATTTGATTATGATGACACGGGCTTGAGGGCTTTGTTGGTTAGGTTGAACTTAAATTTAAGTTTTGATTTAATGATTTGGGTATGTAGGCTTTGTTGGTCTATGTCAAAAAATGTTTTTAATGTTGGTCAAATTTTTTGACTGAATTAATTACTAAATAGTAATACAAATCACAGCTTTTCTTTCTCGTAACAATCACTTTAGTTACTACAATTCAATTTGAACAGCAAATTTGGATAATCACACACAGGAAAGATGGGCGACTTTAATAACAAAAATAATACAACATGGGCGAGCGTCGCAGAAAGCGGTGCACTTAACAGTGCAACTAAGGGAAAGAAATGCCCTGGAGGGGGACCAGGAATCCAATCTGCAAAGAAATCGCAAACTCAGAAACCATCTGGGTTTATGGTATTTACTGTAAAGCACGCGCAATACATGTACATTCAATTCAACCAACCTTTGTCAAAGGTGGAACATGGGATCAGACTCTTCCTTGGGGCGAGTCACCAACCCTGTGGGAGAAAACATGTGAGGCACAGCCCTCACTTTTCCCTCACGTGGTGTACGTAGCCACCAACAACATGGGCCATGGCTGGATCAATATTGGTTTTAAAACAGCTGATGATGCCAATGCCGCAGCAAAAATCTGCATGGAAATTGCCCTCCCTGAGGGCAAAAAAATTGTGCGCACCATGTGCACCAGATGGAACAAAGCGAAAACTTTGTTCATCTCCTTTGACTCACTCCCCACCAACCTTACTTGTAAGGTAATCAAGGAGGAGCTCCGCAAAGGTCTTGTGGCCTATGGAGAAATCCAACAACTCAAATTACAGCGATTTCACTTAATGCCTGACCTGCGCACGGGCAAAGCTATCGCTGTAATCAACCCCTTCCCAGAAGTGGAAGAGGATTTATCCAGAATTCCCCGCGCAGCAGAATTTCACTTTGCAGATGGGGGCCAGTCAGCTGCATTCCAAGTTACACCGGAACGCGCACCACCCATTTGCAAACACTGTGGCTCACTGGGCCACAAGGAACATGCATGCCCTGTAAAAGAGGGCGTAGTGGAAAATGATTTTTGTGAAGAAGCTATGGATGAAGATAATGAAAACTTCGCCAAAATGACTGATGACCACCGCCCATTCCGCTGGGGTGAAGATGGACTATACTCCATCATGGACCCAGTTACAAGTAAACAGCGTAAAGCAGCACAAAAAGCCCACAAGAGAGCAGCGGCTGAAGCGGCGGCACACACGGAATCTGCAATTAACCATGGACAAATTTAGGAGGATATTTCAGATATTCACCAAACCAACCAATCAGAACAATATGCCCAGGTCGAAAATTTTCACAGTAACCAGACTGAGCCACAAAGCGGCATCAGTCATGCACATACTGAGGAACAATGCAACCAAAATTTGGGTGAAAATGCGGTGCACAATGCAACAAAGTTGAACCTCAAAAATATAAAATCCAATCAACAACCCGCATCAAATCAACATAAGACCTGTGCAGGAAAAGTTGATGCAAATGCAAAAAACCGCAATTCCCTTGAATCATTGGGTCAGATCAAGGGAACCAACAATGGCAGTGAAAGAGTTGGAGTATAGACGTGGAGCATGGCCAAAATGAGCTGCGGTGGGATAGGACCAGTGGGTCCTCCCAACCGCTCCTGAGGCGCTGCGGGCACCTCAGTGTCAATAGGGACATTAAATATTGTGGGAGCCAGGGGCTCATACGTCCCAAGCCAAAAGCTGGCATTCCTGCGAAAACCTCTTGTAGACATCTTGGCCATCCAAGAAACCCACTGTTTACAAGGGGAAGAAGAATCCTGGTCAACCAGGGTCGCACCATCACAATCAGTATGGACATCTCACTGTGGGGTGATAGTCCAAAACAACAAAAAATTTAAAATTACAAATTCATCATCACACTTGCATGGTCAAGTCCTGGTAGCAACAATCACATGCCAAGATAAATTAATTTTGGTAGCATGTATCTACGCACCGTGCACTGCAACTGAGAGAAAAATTTTTTGAAAAAATTTCTACCCTCACCCTCCCACCAGATATCATCATGTTAGGCGATTTCAACTGCTGGGATAACCCCAATACAGATCGATGGCCTAATCCCAGGGGATACCCACCTGGACACATTGAATATCGCACAATGAAGGCATCTCTTTGCTTACAGAATGCTCTTCCTCCCAATTCACCAATCCTTCCCCATATGACAAGACCCAACATACGTGAGGGACTGCTCATATCAATGAGTCATATTGACCACATCCTCATCCCACAATCCCACCACTCAAGAATCTCCAAATTTACAACGAAAAAGATCAATCTTTCTGATCACTGATTAGTTATGGTGCAGTTAGTGCCAACCCAATCCCACACACAGGTGTCACCTTGGAGAAAGCTTCATCCAGAAAATATAAGATTGCCTGAGATATCTTACCAGGTTGAAAACAAGGCTACAAACCCATAATTCACAGCCCCATTCACTTTGGATCCCATCAGAACATGGGAAAATTTCAAAAAAGATTTAATCAATAAAACCTGACATATTGCATCATGCAAGTACACCGCAGACACAGCCACAATCAAGCGCACCTTGGCAGAACTAGACCACCTGGAAATAAATACTCCGAGATCTGGCTATAGCCCTAATTGGGGATGCAAATGGGCAGAAATTTCAGCCCAACTTAACAATCTCATCTTTGAACACCAACACAGAATAAAAGTATTGAACAAAGGTAAGTTCATAAAGGAAGGCAAAACCTGTTTGACATACTTTTTCCACCAATTACACTCCCATGGAAACCAGCCCACATGCACACAGGTCCGCAAGACCAATGGCACCGTGGCAACTGACCCTGAGGAGGTCAAGGCAGAAGTACACTGCTATTACACAGAATTATATTGCGATATGCCAACAGATCCACAATAAATTAAAGAATTTATTCAAACTGCCAAGATACAAAGTACACCACCAAATTACAATATACTATCCCTCATTACATGGGAGGAGCTTTGGAAACAATTCGCGGTGCACCACGTAGGAAATGCCCAGGGCCTGATGGGATACCCTACGAATTTTACAAAATATTTTCAACAAATCGCCCCCCTCCTATTGGCGTCAATGAACCAGAGTTTGTTGGAAACACGCCTATTACCAGGAGGCCATGAATCCTACGTTATAACCTTGTATAAAAAGGGTGACAAGTTGGACCTGGCCAACTGGCGCCCAATTACACTCTACAACGCTGACACAAAAATTCTAACAAAAATTCTAGCAGCTAGATTAGGCGCAATTGCATCTGACGTCCTGTCACCCAACCAGTTTGGGTTTATACCAGGGCGTTCAATCTGGAACAACATACACCCTGTTGCAAACATTTGCCAATCCAAAGCAACTGGTGCCTGGTCTTCTTGGATCAGGAAAAAGCGTATGACCGTGTTAGCTGGCCATACCTAAAAAATGTCTACATGCCTTCAAACTCCCAACAAGATTCATAAAATGGGCGATGCTCCTAACAGAATCTGCAACCATGGCTGTATGCGGCCCTGGATTCCTAACAAACAATATCAAACCACACAGAGGGCTCAAACAAGGGGATCCCCTCAGCCCACTGCTATACAATTTCATCTTTGACCCGCTCCTCCGAGTAACTGACTCACGTCTCATGAGGATAACCGCACAAGGACAACCAACAGTCAATATACTGGCCTTTGCAGATGACTGCGTAGCAGGTATAGCAAACAATGAAGATGCCTGACAGCTGGAACACACACTCTAGAGGAATACTCCAAGGTGAGCAATGCATCGCTCAACAAAAGGAAGACAGAAATCATCCTCTTAGGCAAATACACAAACAATTGGGCCACAACATCAGAACCTCACACTAACACTCGAAGAAAAACCCAATTATATTACCCTTTGCAACACCTCCCACCACCACTCCTGTCCGACACCTTGGAATCTGGCTAGAATCAGGGGGATATACTAATGAGACAATGGAAAGTAACCTGTTACAACGGGTATCCAAACGCGTCGCTCCCTCAAGGGAAGAACTACAGGACTAACAGGACGAGTTACAGTTGCTAACTCGCTCATCCTCCCAATACTGTGGTACCAGGCCCATGAGATAGCCTTCTCACCTACCTTTATAACCTCAATTCGCGCGCTTATCCAGGGCTGGCTGTGGACTGGCTCTCACCCTCCTATACAGATGGAAACACTATTTGGCCCACGCTCAAGAGGAGGCATGGGACTAATAGATTTTGAAGCCATGCCAATCACATCCTAGGTACCTGGATAAAGGAAATCCTTGCTCAGACCTCCCGCAACAACATTGGTCCAGAGCAGCAAGGACTAACTTTGCACAGGCGCTCATGTTACCCAACCCACATAGTCCACCCAGACTACTTTCATACCTTGCCAAGCACCCTACTGCAACGGGTCTGCATGGAACCTCCCTCATTTCAAACATATCCTCCAAACTATCTGCCATATGGGATGGACCATAGAGAACATGGGTACTATACAGGGAAGGGGACGACCCAGCCCCCAATTCAAATTAAGAAACCCAGAAAACCACCCCCAGAGGGATATGCTCGCAACAACCCCAAGCATAGCTAGGATAGAATACCTAGATATGCTGGACATTCCCTATGATTTAATCACACAGAAAGCAATGTGGAAAATGACACACCACCCACTCCTACAACCAAGGATAAGAGCAAACGCCTGGCGCTGTTTGAGAAGGACCTATAGGATGGCGGACCGCTCCAACTCCCTCCACAAAACATGTGCAGTATGTGGAGGGGGGGGATCCTACATCACCGCCTAGAAACATGCTCCCCAACCAAAGCTATATGGCAGGAAGTCGCATGCCTGCTCAAGATTCAAAACAAACAGGAATTCTCAATATCAAAGAGTATCTTCGCGCTCCAGATTGAGTCACCAAACCCATCTACCCTCCGCTCCCTAATAATACCCATTGTGATGTGGACAATACACACAATTTCATTAGATGCGTTCAAGGGCACGGTCCCAACCATTTATGGGATTATTAACAGATTACATGTCCACTTACTAGTGCACTTCCAAGCCTGGCTCTATGGATATATGAGACCAAGACAAAAAGCGCTCATAGAATCATGGTTCCCACTCTGGTTCCTCCACAAAGACCCTTTCCTTCACACCTGCTCCATAGCAGGGGAAACCCCCTCAGAGTAGTGCACCAACCCCCATACCTGGCAGTCCCGCTGGCAACAGGGGTGACCTGAGTACCCTGGGGTGCCCAATTTTTATATTTCTTAGTTATTATCTTAGTATCACATATATTTGGTAATGTCTGTCCCCTGGTCAGCTTACCTCAGTTAAATAAAAGTAATACAAATCACCTTGGTATGTGCTGCCAATTACATGTGAGAGTGAATCAGTTCAGCTATTTTGTAGATGCATATGAAACACCATCTTGAGAATGATGATGGTGTTTACTCCGACCCTGAGGCTGAGTATGATGCCCTGAGTCAAAGTATTTGTAGATGTTCTTGCAAACATTTTACATGGCCAAGTGCCATTGAAAATGAGAAGTTATGGGTAAGATGTGGTTAACATTGAACCCTATAAATAACCCTCAAGTTGATACTAATAAAATAAATTCAACTACTGGATTAATTTTATAGTTTAACTTGTAAACTTTTTTGTTTAGTATTTTACTTTGTACTATTTGTTATTTACTTGGGATCAGTAAGATCAGGGCGGCGTGCCATTGTCCAAGTAAACTACAGGGTATACAATTTAAGTACTACCAAAAAAGTTATATTTCAAGCTCTATATCACCATCCTGTCTATTGTCCTCACACAATAGATGCACAAAACTGCATTTTACACCTGATGAAGAACCAGCCATCAGAACAAAGACCAAAATTCAACAATGGCGCTCATGGCTGGGACCGCAGATGGTGACCAGTATTGATGGTTGAGCGCCCAAATTTTGCAGATGAAGGATGAATACACTGAAAAAACAATTACTGGCAAACCCAATTTGAGGACCAACGGGTGAAAGCTGAAGACTATATTGATCATCTTAATCTACAGATCAATAATCTCAGTGATGATGTTAATGCTATTAATGAGTCAAACAATAATCTCCATGGAAAATTGAACCAGTGCAAGAAGGCAATGAAAGAAAAGTACCAAGTGATTTCCACTTTGCAACTACAAGCTACTAGCCTGAATAAGGAAATAGCGAAATTATAAATTAAAAAACTTGAAATCATGTCAATTGGAAAAAATCAATGAGCAAATTTGAACTCTGGCTGATGGGCATTGTCAGTGTGCTACAACCCACTCAGCCGAAAATTCTTCTGAATATTATGAGGATGAAGCTTCAGAAATAGCTACCAAAATGGACGCTGGGCCACGTTGACAACTGCCTAACAATATGATTGCTTTTGTCAACACTAACACCTCAAACTGGGATACAATGCCCCAACGCCCCTAGTACGCCTGGCTCTGGTCAATAAAGGAGTAATTGTGATAACCAGGAATGTGGAAGCAGTAATTATAAACCAGCAAACCTGCCAGCCTTTGACAAAAATGGAAGTATTACCACCTTCATCAAATGCTTTGAAATGGCCATTCATGGGGCCAGCGACTGTAACAAAGCAGCCAACATGATTAACTGCTTGGATGAGTGGAGCATTGAGTTGATTATGCCTCACATTAATGAAAAGCCAACATATGCCGAAGTTAAGGAGGCCATGATTCATGAATTTGGAGGTCCATAACGGATGTTGACCAGAAAATCCAAGTTTATGAACATCAGCTTTAAGAAAGATGAAGCAATTGACAAATTTGTGGATTGATTCTATTGCGAAGCTCAAGTTCTCTTAGGCGCATGGGCTATGGTCAATTTTGACACCAAGATTGCACTAGAGCATGCAGTAGAACCTTACCCTAATCTATCAAACACTCTATTGCCTGCTTTCATGCAAAACCTTGTGACATCTGAATTGGTTGACTATTTACGCAGGAGCTCAAAAAATTATGGCCCTCCTAATAAAGGTTACAGATTGGGATCCACTGCCTTTGCTGGAAAGTCCTTTGAAACCAATAAGAAGATTGACACCTCACGGCCAGTGAGTGAAATTACTTTCTTTAATTGCAATTATAAAGGTCACTATGCTTCCCAATGCCATCAGCAAAATGTCAATATAACCCTTCCCAATACCATGCAGGAGGAGGGAAAAAACAAGCAAAATAGATGAGGGATGCTCTATTGTGCCTACAACACCAGTCCCAACTAATCAACAAGCAATTAATAGCCACAGGGCCTTGCTTAACAATGAAATTGATTCTATTTTTACATTGAATGAAAATTACTCAAACGTACATGTGTTAACTCACTCCCAGAGTATGGTTATCACACCTGAAGCCTCTGAAGAAGTCGCTAAACCCTATGTGCAACAAATACTTGAAAATGTTCCAGCTGTTGGACATAGAGGAATGACTAAGTCAAGGAAAAAGATTTAGTAGTATATTGTGACACTCATAGCGCAGGCCACATGCACAAGCTAGCCTCGCTTTGGAAAGAACCATTTATTATATTGGAGAAATTGTCTGAAGATGTATATACCACTAAGGATCAAGGCGCCTGGGTTGTAAATTGGGTACATGCTAAGTTCCTTCATCCCTATCATAAAGAATAATAATAATAATAATAATAATAATAATAGTAATAATAATAATAGTAATAATAATAATAGCTATAATAATAAAAATAATAAAAAAATAAAAAATAAAAATTAAAAAGTAAAAAAAATAATAATAATAATTGCAAGCCATAGAGTTTATTTCATAAATTTGATACCTCACTGGCATTAGAACTAGGTATCCCCTCTTCAGTAGGGGAGGAGAGTGCGGCCAAACCGGAGAAGCCTGCAACCAAATTGGAGATGCGCCAAACCCAAGAAAGCTCAGCACCAGGCACGCTGGCCCTGTCAGCTTAGGAAAGGTTATTGAGATAACGTTTGAACTTTGAGGAACATGAAGAGTTAGACAGTGTGATCAAGGAAAAAGAGTATCCACCGCTTATATTCAGTCAAGAAGGGGGAAGTGTTGAATGGTTGACTGGATCTAAATTGTCAGTTATTATAAACCAAAGATATCCTAAGTATATCTGAACTTGAATTTGTGGCCTAGCGATTTCACTTAATTATATTTGACTATGATGAAACAGGCTTGAGGGCTTTGTTGGTTAGGTTGAACTTAAATTTAAGTTTTGATTTAATGACTCAGGCACGTGGGCTTTGTTTGTCTATGTCAAAATTAGTTTTTAATGCCAGTTGAGTTTTTGACCAAATTAATTACTAATTAGTGATATGAATCACCTTGGTATGTGCTGCCAATTACATGTGAGAGTGAATCAGTTCAGCTATTTTAAAGAATCATATGAAACGCCATCTCGAGAATGATGATGGTGTTTACTCTGACCCTGAGGCTGAGTATGATGCCCTGAGTCAAAGTATTTGTAGATGTTCTTACAAACATTTTACATGGCCAAGTGCCATTGAAAATGAGAAGTCATGGGTAAGATGTGGTTAACATTGAACCCTATAAATAACCCTCAAGTTGATACTAATAAAATAAATTCAACTACTGGATTAATTTTATAGTTTAACTTGTAAACTTTTTGTTTAGTATTTTACTTTGTACTATTTGTTATTTACTTGGGATCAGTAAGATCAGGGCGGCATGCCATTGTCCAAGTAAACTACAGGGTATACAATTTAAGTACTACCAAAAAAGTTATATTTTAAACTCTACATCACCATCCTGTCTATTATCCTCACATAATAGATGCACAAAACTGCATTTCACACCTGTTAAAGTTCAGCCATCAAAACAAAGCCCAAAATTTAACACTAGGGTTTAAAAGTCTTGGTCGATCTAGACCATTTTCCTTTAAATTCCTGTAACTGGAAGTCATGAATCACAGGATGGGCCTTAGAACCCTCTGGCAATCTAAATTCAAAAGCACCCCAATTAATGGCTCAAATGATCTGGTATGGGCCCAAAAACTTTGGTCCCAGCTTGCAACTCTTAACTTGAACAGCGTAGTTCTTAGCTGCCACCAATACCCAGTCCCCAGGCTCAAACTCTGGATCTGTTGCTCTTCATCAATCTGCCTGATGCTTCTGCTGAGCCACTGCTTGCTCCAAATTTCCTTGTAGCTTCTTCCCGATATATGCCATGGTACATACCATCTCATCCGCCCCCTGACACACTCCACCCATGGATTACCCATTCGATCTGGGATTTAGATAATGATTCACGAAAAATGGAATCATTTACATTGATGATTGACAATGATTGTTATAAGCAAATTGGGCCAACCAAACCCATGGAACCCAGTCATCCTGTCAATTGGAGACATAACACCAGAGATACTGATCAAGTATCTGATTTATCCTCTCTGTCTGTCCATCTATTAGGGGATGGTACACTGAGGACCAACCAGGCCTGATTTCCAAATTTCCCATCAAACTTGACCAGAATTTTGAGACAAACTGTGGACCATGGTCTGAAATGATTTCCTCAGGTAATCCATGCCATAAGAATACTACATCATAGAAAATCCTTACTGCATCCTTTGCTGAAAAACTCTCTGTACATGGGTAGAACTTGGCATATTTGGTCAATCTATCCACAACCACCATAACTGCATCCTTCCCCTGCACCTTTGGAAGACCCATTATAAAATCAATAAACATTAAACTTCATGGCGCATGTGGTATATGCAGTGGGTTTAACTTACTTAATGGTAGTTCCATCAAGGGTTTTGATTTTGCACATACCAAACAATCACATACTTCTTGACATCCTTCTGCAGCTTAGCTGCAAATAGTCCTGTTGCACTGACTCCACCATATTCTCTGCTCCTGGATGACCCACCAACACATGATCATAATGTCATGTGTAGATGACAGCATAGAGGGGGCCAACCCCAAAGATAAGGCTGGGCGCCTGGAGGCCCAAAAGGTGAAGCTACAGGGCCTCCCAGACCTGAAGTACACCCTAGACCAGTGCTGGGTACGGGAAAAATATGCCCAGGTTGGTCCTAGTGGGGTGCCAAGTGCCCAGCCCCTGACATCAGGCCAGGCGTTAAAACGAACTAACTACCAACTAAAGGTGGACGGTTTGATTTGGTTAGTCGAGGAATGGGGATTTGAAACCTGTTCCATCTATGAAATAATGTTCTCAGGTCAAATCCAACTTCAATTGATCACTCAAGTGAAGTCAGTTTTGGCCTATTCTACCAATTTGGATGGCAGTATTGCCCTATTGGTGAGTTGCTACTTAGGCCCACTGCAGCATAACCCCAATTCCCCCATCTAAGCTTAAATACGTTTTCCCCAACCAACATTACTTGTTGGTCGACTTCCTAAATAAACTTTTTCCCAATTTACGCTATTTTAAAGTTTATGATATTCCAAACGCTTCTGTGCGCAAACCTCTTTGAGAAGGTCTTGTGCTCTGTTACTCTTGCCATTGCAAGTACCTTGCAGCTCTCCCCTCATACACCATTTGTTCACCCAGGTTCCCTCCAACTTGGGTCACTTAGCCACTTTCTATATGTGCACTGTGTGTCGCCTTTACTGGGGTTTTATTTACAAAATTTGCAATTTTATGCCTAAGTGGTTATTGCTCCAACACCCTTTTCTGGGCTCTAATCACATTGGCACTAACAGCTAGTTCCCTGGCGTTGGCCTGGTGCACCGAGCACTACCATGCTGGGAACAGGAGAGATATAGACACTCTCCTTACATTAGTCAACCAACCACCTTTTTTATGCGCACAAACTTTTTCCGTGTGGACCTTTTCTGAAGTGAAAACAGTGGGTGCCAGCTGTGGACTTCAGCTGTCAATAGCCGCACTGCTGTTTACTCTTTTGTCCAAAGGTTGGAGCAACTTGGCATTATTATGGTTGCCCCCAACTGGAAAGTATCCACCCTTTGTGTTTTTACCTGGTGGATTTAGATGTTTCAATGTCCAAAAGTTGTGATTCCCCAACTTTCCGCCATATTAATTAAATTCCATTCCAATAAACAAATTTTCCCTTGACAGCGCATTCAGATGATGTCAGCAAAATTGGCACAGATGGGCCTGGGGGTTTTGGCCTTGGATAACATCAGCCATCCATCACAGTTCCAGGGATAGGGTCGTTTGCATCAGAAAATGCGTTTTTTTTTGAAAACCTAGTCTCTATCTCAGAACCATTTATTAGTGCATATGGCCTAGATGAGGACCCTATTCTCATATATCAGTACCCCTAAGAACCAACGGTTGACCTCTACCATGATTCAGCGCACTCAGGAAGTGGAAAAGGAACTTTATTTAAGATATGATCAAGTATATGCACCTGCAGAAGGCATGGTGGGGTATGTGGCCTCAGTATTAAGAGTGGCCAGCTATTCATCCCCTTTTTTGATTCCAAAACAGAGTCTGTTGGCGTGCTTGAGCCATAGGAAGATATTTTTGGTGAAGTGTTGTCATTGTCTACCATAAATAAAGACCATTCTGTGTATTTTCTACTAACTGCTACCCTCTCCTATCCTTTAGGGAAGCTCACCACTACTATTTTGGTGGATACTGGCGCCTCTGGAAACTTTATGGACCAGTACTTAGCCTACTACCTTGGACTGAGTTACTTGATAGGTGATGTGGTTAGAGGAGGGGCGTCCCAAGGTATTCTCACTCTGAAGATCATTGGGACAGTGGACTATCTTGTTGGCAAGTACCACTTGTCAGATCACTTCAATGTGATCAAAAACCTCCTGTTCCCTATCATTTTGGGTGTGGAGTGGTGGCGGAAGCCTGATGTTAAAACTAACCTGAAGGAGAATACCTTGTCTCACCATGAAGAATGGTCACACATTTGTCATGCCTTTATTGGAAGAAAATGCCCCAGGCAAATTGCCCCATTAGCCCCACCGTCTTCCTTGTCGCCTTGCCTCAATGCAGAAGCCCTCTGTTGAGTAGTTGACTGGACCTAATTATCAGATATTTGATAGGGACATAATAATGTTAGCTTGCTTAAACTTATTATGGATCATATCAAATATCAGCAATTATGGATCAGGTATATCCTAAGTATATCCAGACTTGGGATTTGTGGCCTAGCGATTTCACTTAATAATATTTGACTATGATGACATGGGCTCGAGGGCTTTGTTGGTTAGGTTGGACTTAAATTAAGTTTTGACTTAATGACTCAGGCACGTGGGCTTTGATGGTCTATGTCAAAATTAGTTTTTAATGTCAATCGAGTTTTTGATTGAATTAATTACTAATTAGTGATACAAATCACCTTGGTATGTGCTGCCAATTACATGTGAAAGAGAATCAGTTCAGCTATTTGCAGATGCATCTGAAATGTCATCTTGAGAATGATGACGGTGTTTACACTGACCCTGAGGCTGAGCATGATGCCCTGAGTCGAAGTATTTGTAGATGTTCTTACAAACTTTTTACATGGCCAAGTGCCATTGAAAATGAGACGTCATGGGTAAGATGTGGTTAACATTGAACCCTATAAATAACCCTCAAGTTGATGCTAATAAAAAATATTCAACTACTGGATTAAGTTTATAATTTAACTTATAAACTTTTTGTATTTAGTATTTTACTTTGTATTAGTCAGTATTTACTTGGGATCAGTAAGATCAGGGCGGCGTGCCATCGTCCAAGTAAATGACAGGGTATACAATTTAAGTACTACCAAGAAATTATATTTTAAATTATAATCACCATCCTGTCTATTGTCATCATACAATAGATGCACGAAACTTCATTCCACATCTGAAGAAGAACCAGCCCTCTGAAGCAGAACCAAAATTCAACAAGTGGCGCTCATGGCTGGGACTGCAGATGGTGACCGCGCTGAGCAGGGGAGCAATCCCAATCAATTATTCAGAACCATCACCAGGCCCAATGGGAATACTGAAATGACTGTGTCCCAGATTAATTGGGAGGATGTACCCATTATCACCTATCCTGACAAACCCATTTCACCTGAAGAGCTGGAACGCCTTGAGCAGCAGTTGTTAAGAGGGTATCAAATAGGACAAGGGCCCGCGGACAATAGTAGCAATCCTTTTTACCACCAATGACAGCAAGATGTGTTGTGGATGAGATATCTTGCTCATCATCAATTAAGTGTAGCTCAGATCCAAAACAATTTAATTGGGATAGAGAATATCGCCCAATACTTAATTGAATTTGTACATCCCACCTCTAGAAATTCTCAGATGACAATCGCCTGCCATCATGCAGCCATTACTGAGTTGGTGAACTTCTCTCACAACTCCAGCCAGGCAGGCCAAATTTTAAATGAGCGATTGGAAGCCAACTTCACTGAGGTCCGTTCTAGTTTGGAGGCAAATTACAACTTAGCCACTTGGGCTAATGACTGGGTAGCAGAATTAGCACAAGAGCTAAATGACAGATTGCATCCCATCTTTGAAAATTTCTTAGAGGAAAGAGGAGTCACCAAATCTTGGGTCAGCAATATCACTCAGACTTCTATTAATGCTTCAGAGTTCATGAGGCTTAATCACGAAGCCCAAGAGGCGCAGTTAAACCATAACGATGAATTTTGGACCAGTATCGACGTTTGAGCGCCCAAATTTCACAGATGAAGGATGAATACACCGGAAAAATCAATTACTGGCAAACACAATTTGAGGACCAACGGGCAAAAAATGAGAAAAATCAAGACTCTATTGATCATCTTAATCTACAGATCAATAATCTCAATGATGATGTTAATGTTATTAATGAGTCAAACAATAATCTCCATAGAGAATTGAACCAGTGCAAGAAGGCAATAAAAGAAAAGGACCAAGTGATTTCCACTTTGCAACTACAAGCTACTAGCCTGAATGAGGAAATTGTGAAATTAAAATTTAAATTTAAATTTATTGTTGGCATCCAAGATAATCGTGTGGATAGTCCACATGGCGATTGCAACCACCAGAGCATGGAGGGAGGGTGGGAGGGGGGAGGCCATTGATGAAGCAAACATATCTCTTGACAGACTGAAGGGATGCGTTTGATCCTGGCCCAGCAGACGTTGGACTTCGCGCCATATCACTTTAGAGGTGGGGCACTTCTCCAGGCGGTGGAACAGCGTTCCATACTGGCCACACACGACACAGGATGAGTGTAAAGCGTTAGAGCGCTCAGCTGTATGATACACCCGCCTCAGGCAGCGCCACACATGGGAGCGGACTTGAGGCTGCAACAGAGGATGGTGTGCATATTTCCAGATAGTCTTTTGGGTCTCAGTGGAATAAGGGATGTCCATCATGTCCAGATAGTCCACCCTGGATAGGACATGGGGCCGAATGGGGATCACGCCATCACAGATGGGTAGCCCCTGTACCTCTTGTGTGAACTGAGGAGAGGGGCGGCCTCTTCGGGTTGTATGTCCACTAATATGAATTCTCCACTCTGCGCTTCGCATGGAGAGGAGGATTCGTTTGTAGTGGGTTTTAGTTCCGTAAGGACCTGTGGCCGATGTGTGTGATGCGAGGTATTTCATCAGGGAGTGGGGGTTTGATGGATTATTGAGGCCCAAGGCTCAGGAGAAGTTGGAGCGGGCTGCGCGGGACCAGTGTTGGGATGGGAGTGTAGGAGCGGTGATGGCCGCGATCCAAGTGCCCAGGATCTTGGCAGCATGGGCTTTGAAGTCAAAAAGGCCATGCCACCTTGATGATGAGGGCCAAACATGACCTCTAGCCATACTGGTGGAGGGCGGCCTGACCAAAGCCATCCTTGCAGCAAAGCATACAGGGATTTGAAGAAGCTTGGTGAGAAGGGGATGGCGTGGGCTCTGAACCAGACTTTGGATAGGAGCATAGAGTTGGCAAGAACAGCCCTGCCAGTAAGGGAAGTAGGGTGGGCTCTGAGAGAGGCGATTTGCTTTGTCACGTTGTCCAGAATACAGCACTCCATTACTGCTGACGCATATCCGCCTGCCTCCATCCACACTCCTAGATGGCGCACCAGTCCTATGGTAGGACGTGGCACGAAGGGGAGCACCAGTGGAGCGGTGTGTGTTGAGTTAGTAAGGCGTGGACGTGGGCGAGCAGATGGGCCAGGTTGGGAACTAATTGCTGGGGCCCAGCAGTTCTGAAACTGACCAAGCAGGATGATTTCGGTTTTGGAGGCGTTCAGTGCCGCGTTGCTTACCCGGGAATATTCCTGGATGAGGGCTTCAAGCGCGCGTGCATCTTTGTTATTAGAAACCCCCACCACGCAATCATCTGCAAATGCCATCATCTTGACAGGGGTTTGGCATGGCACATGGACCCCAGTGAGTTGGGCATTCACATTTCGCAGTAGTGGGTCAAGGCTGAAGTTGTATAAGAGTGGGCTGAGGGGGTCCCCTTGTCGCAGGCCCCTTTGAGGGCGGACTACTTCCGTTAGGAAGCCTGGGCCATGCACTGCCATTGTTGCAGATTCTGTGAGCAGCATCACCCAGCTGATGAAGCGGGGGGGTAGGCGGAATTGATGGAGGCAGGCCCTAAGGTATTCCAAGTTTACTCTATCATAGGCCTTTTGTTGGTCCAAGAATACAAGTGCCCCAGAGGCTGTGGACTGACATACATTAGCCACAGAGTGCACGTTATCCCAAATCGACCTTCTGGGGATGAAACCAAATTGTTCTGGGGAGATGGTGGCAGATGCTACAGTCCCTAAATGGTTAGCCATGATTTTTGTTAAAATTTTGGTGTCTGTGTTTGTTAGAGAAATGGGGTGCAAGTTGGCTAAGTCAAGCTTATCCCCTTTCTTGAAGAGTGTGACAGTAAAGGCCTCATGTCCTCATGGTAGGAGGTGCGTTTCCAATAGGCTTTGGTTAAGTGAGGCTAGCAATGGGGATATATATTTGAAATATTTTTTGTAGAACTCATATGGAATGCCATCTAGGCCTGGGCATTTTTGGTTTGCGCACTGTGAATGGCTGTCCATAATTCATTCAGAGTAATTAAATTCATTATTTTCCAAGCGCAGAGTGGAGAATTCGCATTAGTGGACATACAACCCAAAGAGGCCGCCCCTCTCCTCAGTTCACACAAGAGGTACAGGGGCTACCCATCCATGATGGCGTGATCCCCACTCGACCCCAAGTCCTATCCAGGGTGGACTACCTGGACATGATGGACATCCCTTATTCCACTGAGACCCAAAAGACTATCTGGAAATACGCACACCATCCTCTGTTGCAGCCTCAAGTCCGTTCCCATGTGTGGCGCTGCCTGAGGCGGGTGTATCGTACAGCTGAGCGCTCTAATGCTTTACACTCATCCTGTGTCGTGTGTGGCCAGTATGGAACGCTGTTTCACCGCCTGGAGAAGTGCCCCACCTATAAAGTAATATGGCGCGAAGTCCAACGTCTGCTAGGCCAGGATCAAACACATCCCTTCAGTCTGTCAAGAGATATGTTTGCTTCATCAATGGCCTCCCCCTCCCACCCTCCCTTCGTGCTCTGGTGGTTGCAATCGCCATGTGGACTATCCACACGATTGTCTTGGATGCCATCGCCGGATCCATCCCCACCCTCCCAGAAGCTGTCCACAGATTCAGGTCTCATTTGGTGGATCACTTTCAAGCGTGGATGTTTGGATATCTCCCACCACGTCGCCGGCAGCTGGTCTCCTCCTGGTTCCCAGTCTGGTTCATCAAATCAGACCCCTTCCTCCACACGTGCTCAATATTGGCTACGCCCCCTACACACGTTCCCTCCCCCTTCCCATGAGTGGCGTTCCCGCTGGCAACAAGAGATAGCATCGCTTCTCTGGGGTGCCTCACCTGGTACTGAGTTTTGTCTCGTCTGAGTCATATTTGGAAGTGTCCATCCCATGGTCGGCCTTCCCCGCAGTAAATTTAAATTTAAATTCATTATTTCCGGGTATCAGAAAATGGTGTGGATATGAGCTCAGTTGAGAAATTCCGCCATTTCAGCTGGCTGAATTGGTTCAGCTCGGTATAACTTGGAGTAATATTTTTGCATTTTGATTACCACTTCAGCCAGTGTGTCTGCAATGGAATTATCCAATCTTCGCACCTGTGTGCAGGCCACACTTTGGCATGGTGTGAAATTTTTTTAAAGAAGTATGCGGTGCACTTGTCACCTTTAGTGATGCGTGTGGCCCTGTATTGGACACAAACCTGATGTTTGTGTTGCCTTTTGAGTGCGTTGAGGTGGGCAGCTGCCTTCGCCCACTTCCATCCCCATGCAGGGCTGTATCCTGTGGCTGGAATGTTGGACTCCAAGTGGGCCAATTCTGCCAGAGCGCGCGAGATAACTGCCGATGTGGCTCGTGAGCATCTGGAGGAGAGATGGCAATAGTGGCAGATGGTGTCCTCTTTGAAAGTTGCCCATGTGGAAATGGGGTCCGCGCAAAACGGTGCAACAAACGATTTCACCAAAGTTGCCTCTTCCACCCATGTGGAAAATCCTGGTGACGCGAGCTCAGGGGGGGCGGATTTTGCACCAATGTGGGGCCTTTGCAACTGTGACAGGTAAGTGGTATGTTATTGAGACCAGTCGGTGGTCGGAGAATTCCATTTTTGTTGTTTTGAAGTGGGAGATGTGGGGTTGGAATTTCGCCAGCATTAGAATATGGTCGATGTGGGTCATGGACCTTAATTGGCCATTGTGGATGTGGGGACATGTCATGTTTTTGAGCAGTGGGGCATGTCACAGCAGCGCATCCATTAACCCAAGGGTGGCTTTTAGAATGTGTTGTTCTACATGACCCTGTGGGGTGTGGGGTGAGGGCGGCCACTGGTCCATTGGTGAGGTTAGCCAACAGTTCATGTCGCCAACTAGGAAAGAATCAGGGGGTAGCGGGAGGGATTTGACCGATGAGAAAAATTCCTGACGCTCGTGTGCACCATTTGAGGTGTAGATGTTGATGATTGGGTGCGCAACGTCGGCCCACAAGAAGGTGATGATGAGCACTCAGCCATTTAGGAATGTTTCTGAGGATGTGAATTTGAAAAATTATTTTTCTGAACTAGCACCCCACAGTGCTTCAACCAAAAGGATAGGGATGGGAGGAGCATTGTTTTCCAAGCTTCCTCGGAACCTCATGGACAGTGGGACTCCTGGATGGCCAGGATATCCACGGGTAAATTGTGTTGTAAAAAACTCAGTTTCCTAGCCTGGGATGGGGAGGCCTTGAGTCTGGCGATATTCAGCATCCCTAGAGTGAAGGTTTCCCCCATTGCACCTTAGGTGCGAGGGGGTGGGCCCTGGGCCCACCAGCCTCTTCAAGGTCCCCACGGGCTTTCACATCAGCATGGGTGTTAGCAGCAATGCTATTGGGGTTTTTGTTAATTTTTGTGGAAAGAGTCGCGTTGGCTTTGGCCTTCGCTTTTTGTTTTCCTGACGTTGGACGAATTTTTTGCGGTGTGGATAAGTTTGGTGCACCGTCGAGTGGGGCAAATTTTTTTTTTCAATTGGGATAGGTCCCAAGTCAGTTTCGATCAGAGCTTAGGTGCAGCAATTGGGTGAGATCAAATCTCCCATTGGATCCTTGGATTGAGTGGCCCGCTCAGCATGGGCCTCCCAATCTGATTGGGTGATGGATTCTCAAGTCACTTCTGCCGTGAAGGTCTCCATGTCCTCCTGGCGTTGTGAGTGTGGGATGGTGGTGGTGGCCTTGGCCGCTTCCTTGGCCGTAGTCCTATGGGCCTGCTTGGCCTTCTTCCACTCCTGCGGGGAAATGGGCTTTACCAATAGGTAGCAGCCTTGTGCTCCCCACGGGAAAGCCTCCTTGGTGCTTGCAGTTGGTTCATAGTGTGCCTCTCTGCTGGCCATGGCCGCCGAGGGGTGCTCTTGGAATGTGACGCCCTCCTTGATGGGACATGCATGCGCCTTATGGCTGAACGCGTCACAGTGGGTGCAAATGGGGGGCGCGCTGTCCACGGTTACCCAGAATGGGTGGGTGGTATGCCCTGCGATGTCAATAAAGGTGGAGTGTGGGATCTGGGTTAGGTCCTTCACGATCTCCTCAGTTGGGGTTAGAGCTGCGATGGCTTTGCCAGTGCACAGGTGTGGCATCAGCATGAAATTTTGCATTTTGAAAGATTGTATTTTTCCATATATGGCGAGACCATCTTTCAGGTGTTGCTCCAAAATGTCACGTTTTACCGTAGTAGGCAAAAAGTCAAACGTGAGGAAAATTTGGTTTGATTTTGTCCATCTGGTGCGTTTGGTTTTGATGACCTGTTGCCCTTTGGGGAGATCGACCACTATGCGCACCACTGCAGCCTTGTCTTCTGCTATTTTGCTTTCAAAACCCAGGTCCAGCCAACCATGCGACATGGAGTGAGGTGCAACGTACACCGCAGTCAGGAAAATTTTGTGTACATCCTCACAAGATTTTTCCATAAGGCCATTTTTTGGATGTCCAGATACACACAGACTCCAAATTCCACCGACAAAAGTGGCTGGGAGTGTGGCGTGTTGATGTACTGGTTGCATCATGCTTGCCATGCGAGTATCTCTGGGGAAATTGTGACCGCCAGTTTTTGAGATTCTTCTATTCCGCCAGATTCTCTGGGGCGTTTTCGAATGTTAGAGGCCGCGGGCCTTCCGCCTGCTCCTCTTGCCTTGCTTGCCCAACTGCTCCCAGACATGGGCGCAGACTAATCTACTCTATGAGATTATCAAACTAGATTGAGTCTTGAATTGAATAGGTTGCAAAAGTGTTTGCAACGAGAAAGAAAAATGTGAAATTAAAATTAAAAAACTGAAATCATATCAATTGGGAAAACGAAATTAACGAGCAAATTTGAGCTCTGGATGATGGGCGTTGTCAGTGTGCTAAAACCCACTTGACTGGAAATTCTTCCAAATATTATGAGGACAAAGCTTCAGAAATAGCCACCAAAATGGACGCTGGGCCACGTCAACAACTGCCTAGCAATATGATTGCTTTGGTCAACACTAACACCTCAAACCGGGATACAATGCCCCAAAGCCCTAGTACACCTGGTTCTAGTCAACAAAGGAGTAATCGTGATAATCAGGAATAGGGAAGCGATAATTTCAAACCAGCAAACCTGCCAGCCTTTGACAAGAATGGAAGTATTACCACATTCCTCAAACACTTAGAAATGGCTATTCATGAGGCCAGCGACCATAACAAAGCAGCCACTATGATTAACTGCTTGGATGAGTGGAGCATTAAGTTGATTATGCCTCACATTAACGAAAATCCAACATATGTCAAAGTCAAGAGGGCTGTGCTTCATAAATTTGGAGGTCCAGAACAGATGTCGACCAGAAAATCCAAGTTTATGAACATTAGCTTTAAGAAAGATGTAGCAATTGACGAATTTGTGGATGATTCTATTGTGAAGCTCAAGTTCTCTTAGGCGCACGGGATATGGTCAATTTTGACGCTAAGATTGCACTAGAGCATGCAGTAGAACCTTACTT